>UFQX01000156.1:78411-138370 GCA_900497675.1 Arapaima gigas | reverse complement strand
GGGGGGGGGGGGGGGGGGGGGGGGGGGGGGGGGGGGGACACCACACACTCAGACCTGCCCTGGGGCCAAGAGACTGCAGGCCTCTCCAAACAGGAAGGGGCAGAAAAAACAGCATGCTGGGAAAACAAGGGCAGAGATAGGGCTGTGTGGCTGAGGCTCTGCAAAGTAGTGGTAAAATATCCAGTATCACTAAAGTGCAGCTGAAGTACTAGTAAGGTACTGGCAAAGTACCTCTGGAAAAGAACTAGTAAAGTGCCTTCAAGATACTAGTAAAATACTGGTGAAACACCCAACCAGTACAGCACATTACTGGAAAAGCAGTACCAGCTCATCATTGCTACGGCAAGAGAATTCTGCCAGAGTAATATGGTGACAGTGACATGTAGTAGAACCAAACAAATGGAACCCAGTTACCAGTTAGACGTGAAAAATGCTACAAGCTGGAATTCGGAAGGAAAAATCAATTTAATAAATGTTTATTGAAAAATTTGCCATGGTCGATGTGCCCCAGATGACTTTCGACATGCACAGCAGGTTCTCCTGGTCCCACGAGTGTTGGAAACGTCTGGTTTGGCCACAGCGCTCTCTGTTACCCAGTATTACTGGACGTCTTTATGGGTGAAAAACGTCTTTTGGTTACGTCTGGGTTCGGATGGGACACGAGTCCTGGAGGAGTCTGTTCGCTCTGGCCACTCTTAGCACCACCACTGGACTCTGTACAAAAGGGTCACTAATTACTACTAAGTACTTTTTACCTTGTATGAACCCTTTTCTGCAAGTCACCTTGGACAAAAGAACCAGCTGAACAAACAATCAATTCAACAAAGACACAAAAAAACTTTAAAGAGGGTTTTTGAATTAATGGCGCATAACTACGGTAGTTAGACAACAACTGGGACCAAGTGCATTCTTCTTATGGGCCTCGACAATACAGACGTCATTGTGACCTACTTGGAAAATCATCACTGAACCAGAAAGCTTTATAAATGTTTTCATTTCTGTTGCATGTGTGTTTTTGGATGGCTTTTGGGTGGAGGGACAGTCCTGTTCTACAGCGCTGTGAATGGCTCCTCAGAGGCGATGCTTCTGGAAAAGATGCACTTGAGGTTCTGGCAGATGGAGAGGCGTTCAGAGCCAGAAACCTGGTTCCATCCTCATCCCAGCGCCCTTTATCAGGTCCTTCTATTATTGTAAATGTGATGAGAAAGATCTAAGAAGCACATATATACATGTCCCTCATATTCCTGCCTTTAAAGGGGAAAAAAGAGGGAAAAAACTGCAAAGAATTCAAAGCAAAGATAAAGAAGAAGAAGAGTTCGAAGTAAAGTTGACAAAACAGAGGTGGGCCGCAGTGTGTGTGACAGTGTGTTTGAACTGTGTCTCACGTGTTCATCGAGAAGAAGATTTACACTTCACACAGAGGTAAAACATTAGGCTCTCTGACAGAGGACCAACACAAGATTTATGGAGGCAGGGAGTAGATGCCCCTACAGACCATGTAGCAGCAAAATTAAACATCTTTACAGCCACATCATCCTTGAGCCCCAAAGGAAACAGGTCTTCCTGTGTCCAAAAACAACAGATCACCAGTTCACCCATATGGGGGCGCTACAACTCATTACAAACCCCCTGACCTCCATACATAGCATGTGCAGTACTTCAGAATTACTCTGCTTCTGGTTATTGTTCTTTTTCCTTACCCTGTTTCCAAAGAACTGATACATCCATGAAGTCATATAACAAATTACACTGGAAAAGGGGCAGAGCTTCATATGTATCATATTAAAGAAGTTGAAGTACTAGTACATGACTGAAGTTGAACAAAATGGCAGGATCCGCTGAAACTGAAAAAAGTGGTTTTGTACTTAATTTGGTCCTTCAAAATTCGTGACAGAACAGTTATTCCATCTTTGTCATCTTGCATTAACTTATTGTCTTTTTTCATTTTGCTTTTCTGCTGCACTACACTGGGGTCCGCTGGCGAGCGCTGAAGTGGCACCAGGAGGGCGAGGTCACGGCACAGGGGAGCTGTGTCACATATGGCTCATGAATCAAGGCCACCCATTGGGCCGTGACAGCTGTGGCCGTATACGGGCGCGACCTGACCCCCGACAGAGGGCATTGGGACATGTTTATGCCGGAAGGGCCTGAGCGAGAGGCTCTTGAGCAAATACCTCAGCGGCTCACAGGGGGTCAGGGGTCATAGGCGGATAAAAGCTCCAGCAAAGGTGTCCATGCTGTGGTATTTCTGCAAAACACTGTTAAAGCACAAACTATCACAAAGTACACTGCATTTCTTCCCTCAGTTCAAACTAAAAATGTTAAAATTACACAAAAGCGTAACTATTTACAAACATTAATGAATACACACAGCGTGTTTATACAGCCGGTCACTTTTTATTTATTTGGTTTATAAGACTGTCTGTGGGAATGAGGTAATTTCTTTAAAAGTGTAGGTTTGTAGGATGTCTTTGGAAAGGAGATCCTCCTCCTAGCAGGAAGCAGATGCTTAAATATGGTTTTGTGACACTGTGCAGAACTGAAGCCTGTGGTCTCCAAGCAGGAGCAGCAGCTATTAGTCAGTGTCTTTCCCCTTGCAGATGCAGATGATCTTGAGAGACCCACAGAGATCTACTGACATCCACAGAGACTGACAGAGGTCTACCAAGAGCCACAGAGACACACAAAGATTTACTGAGCCCCTCACAGACCCACAGAGACCCAGAAACATCTACTGAGACCCTCAGAGACCCTCTGAGACTCACTGGGACCACTGTGCTGTTTTCAAAGGTACTAAATGCACAAGATGTTCAGCAATATCTGCCTGAGCTCCTTCTTAGTGGGGCATGTGATAGAATCAAATAATTCAAGTCCCAAAGTACCATACACTGAATCTGAAAATCTCCATCCCTTAAGACAGCAGGCGGTGTAGTGATGAAGGAACTCAAAACTCTCGCCAAATCTTTGTAAGACCAAGTTCCAAGAAGATTCCTGCTGTTGGATCCAATAATAATTTAAAGCCAGTTAGTGCAAAGTGGAAAGCGCTGACGCCATAAAAAAGAAACCATCGCTTCTGCATTTGTTCCCCCTGTGGTCTGGAGGCGTGACGTTGCCGGCGAGGCTCGCAGGGATCTGTGGAGGTGGACTCAGCTAAGGCTGAAGGCCGTCTGCTGCCACATCACAGCCCTTTGAAGTACAGAGACCAGAATGTCGACCCCAGCCATGTTGGTCTTGGACTTTACCACACTTCACTGAAGCCCCACCTTCAGATGGGCGAACATTTAACATGCAGTTTGCCACTTTGTGAGCCTTTTTGCTGCAGCTTTTTACTAACAGACAGTGGCTTCGGGGAGAAAAAACCCCATTTCTGGACGCTGCCTCAGACTGTGTTTATTGGATAAGGGGGGGTGGGGGGGAGGGTAATCCCAGGAAACACATTTGGACCTGATGTTCTGCCTGATGTTCTGGTTTCATGCCTTCAACATTTAGCTCACTTTTCCTTACAGAGAGAAGCTAAGTTTCTCCTCTCTGTTGACGGAAGACCAGCCTCTGTACCACCCCGTCTGAGCATAACTGTAATCCATTGTCAGAATTCCTGTTTTTGAGCTATTAATTTGGCCTGAAACATTCTTGTGACCCGGAGAAGCTGGCATGGCCTAAATAAGTTCAAAAAAATCACAAGGACCCTCTTTGACTAAAAGGCCTTTTTTTGGTGGAAATGGGAAGGGTGGGATGGCTACTGAAGGGAGGAGAGGAACAAACAAGCAGCAATAAAGCACCAAACGTAGCTTTTTATGCGCTTCATGTAAATACACACAGTTCTGTAAAATAACTCTGAGCAAATAAAGTTGTAGGACAGTAAAAGAGGACGTTTAAGGACACTAGGCAGCGGCAGCAAGGGGGCAGCCCAATGCCTCTGTGCCTCAGGAGAGGGAGGACCAACAACATCTCAGTGGAAGCCTTTCTCATGGCTTTTCCTCTTGAATACATCCAGTGGAAGCACTGCTATTAACACCAGTGACTGGAACTGAACAAGCGCCACACATTTGAAAGAGAGAATAAAACTGTTTCTGATGAGGGATTCAGCACAACGCCAAATATGACCGCAACTGAAAAAAAACAGAAACATCTGCACCCCATCACTGGGGCGCTGCTTCTGCTGCTGCCGCTGCTAACATTTGCTAATTCCCACCAAAATGCCGCCATGTTCTTCCATTAAGAGGTTTCATCCCAAAGATGTAAAAACAAACTCAAACTTGAAGGCAGTAACATTTTCAGAAAGAATAGAACCAACACTGGGGCGAGGGGCTGTCTAGATCAACATAATGGGATCTCCAAGAGTTTTCTTGAGAAAGGGTGTAAATAATATCTTACTGCAGCAATAGGTTTGAGTTGTGACTTTGAAAAACACAGCAGGTTGACTTCTGAGGGCTAAAACAGGACAAGACACTTCCACAGGCGGCAGTGTGTTCGAGGAACCCGCTCGGCTTTGTAGAAACGTGTTCCATACAACTGTGAAAACTCAGCCAGCATGTTCCAAACGGGAAACGGGCTCCAGGCTCTTCTCACTGTTTATAAGAACCACACTTTAAATAAAAAAAAGCACTGCGAATGTAAATGTGCATATAGTGGCAATCCTCCCATACAGATGGAAAGTTTGAAAAGTTCACCTTTTGGCACAAGAGCTCTGAGACATGAGTCATTCATAAGAAACGAAAGACTGCCGTGTATGTCTGCCTTCCCACTAAAGTGGCTCCCAAGCTGTGGAAAATGGTCATCACTGCGGGGTCACGGTTTTAGCCGAAAAAGAGAGAAATGTTACGGGAACACATTCTCAACCTGCTGAAATAATAAAAACACAGTATGTACTGTGCAGAAATCATGATGGATAGTGCAAGGTAGTGGAAACTGGGTTATTAATAAAGTAATGATTCTCTTTCTGTTTAATGTCAATGTTATTTTAATAAAAACTGTTGCCCAAAGATGATTTAAGGAAAAAATCCTTTATACTAACAGCTTAGAGCAATTTCCATGTCATGGCTGTAAACACTGGGCATAAATAAACTGTGTAAAGGTGGCCAGAAAAATTAAAATTAAAATTTTGCGTTTTTTTTCCAGAAAACTTTATAGTTTGCTTCTTCATGATATAGATTGTGTTTTTAAAAGGTATGGGAATGTATTTTTACATGTGGAAGCAAAAGAAATGGGGCAGCATGCAGAGGATTTAGGAAACAGTGTTTTTTATTTTATTTTGACTTAATTTTACTGTGAAAATAAATAAAAATTAAAATACAGTGTTTGCTTTATTAAGCCTGTGCTGTTCCATCACTTTTGCTTTTCTCAATATTCTTTGGGGTTCCCAGCACCCAAGCATGTCGTTTACGTTTTACTTAGAGTTGAGCACATTGTTTGATCATGTTTTATTTCAGTTATGGTGGAACCAACTGAGATTTTGACTGGAGCACCTGGATCCGCTGAACCTGTCAGCCTCATGCAGGACGTTCACTTTCTCTTTACTTCAGCCCAGATAAACTAGTTTTAAGGAGAGGGAGTAAAAGCATTAAATGAGAAAAGTTCATCCATAACATGAAGATGGTAAAATGTAACAGAGTAAAAGTAATATTTTTATTTTCAAATGTACTTGAATAAAAGCAGAACATATCAGTATCGTGACTGTAAACATGGGACATAAATAAACTGTGCAGAAGTGGTCAGAAAAATTAAAATTAAAATTTAAAATTTTTTCAGAAAACTTTAACAACATATACAGTACTGTGCAAAAATGTTAGGTACCTGTGGGAAAAATGCTATAAAGTGAGGATCGTTCCAAAAATAATGCCATGAATACTTATTAATCAATAAACCTTCTAAAAAGTGCAGTAGAAAAAAAAAACCTCAATCAGATCAATATTTGGTGGGACCACCCTTTGCCTTTAAAACACCATCAATTCTCTTATGCAAACTTGCATGCAGTTTAAGGTAGAGGTTGGTAGGTTCTTCCAAACATTTTGAGGAACTGGCCACAGTTCTTCTGCACACTTTGACTGTCTCTGCATGTCCCCCAGACTGACTTGATCATGTTGAGATCAGGGCTCTGTGGGGACCAGACCATCTGTTGCAGGACTCCTTCTTTTTGCTCAAGATAGTTCTGTATGACTGAGATTGGGTGTGTGAGGTCATTCTCAGGCTGCACAATGAATTTGGGACCAATGAGAAACCTCCCTGATGGTAGATAAGAATCTACCTGTACTTCTCAACACACATTCAAGTTGCATGCCTAAGACTTTTGTACAGTACTGTAGTTTGCTTCTTCATGGTTACAGATTGTGTTTTTTGTTGGAAACTCCTTTTGAAAGCTCAGATTCCACAAAAATGTGCCTAACTAAAAGTGTTGGAGTTGGTGTAACTCATTATAATCCATTAGCCTGTTTGCGAGTAAATTAAACTCCTGGTTCCAAAGGGTTTGATTTTATACAGATATAAATGTGCAGAGAATGCAGAGATGTGAAGAACAGCCCTTTTACCCCCCAAAACCAGCAGCATCTGTGATGATTGTGTCTAGAAGTGTGTTACATGGCTGAACCACAGCGCAGTGTTGGCTGTCCATCCAGGATCCAACACTCACAGGAGCTAGGAATCCCACGGATTTCAGCTGACTGCCCTTTGTCATCAGACTCTGTGGCTCTGAGCACTTCAGGAATGGCGGAATTCTTCCCCCCACCCCCACAGTCCAGGCTCCCCTTGGGGTCGGAGATTTGTGGGCACAGACGTCCCAGATGAATCAGGCTGGGATTTGCTCTTCTCAGACAGCAGCTCCGTTGCTCTGGATCCCAGGCGAATAAATTCGGAAACCCAGCGTCCTCTATGAAACAAAGCCCTTCTGACTGACCCCCTCTCTTTCTCACACACACACACACACACACACACACACACACACACACACACACCCAGACACACACACAATGCTGGGAAGACCATTAGGGAAGCAGTTACTCCTCTTGAGTTCAGCCCATCAGATATGACCACTGATACCAAATATTTATTTATTACTACACAAAAGTGGAAACACCACATAGCACTGCAGGGAAGGGAGTTTTTTGCTATTTGTTTCCATCCTCTTAGCTGATGTACTGTGGAATCACTAATTAAATTAGTTATTCAAGGAATTTTTTAAAAAATGTGTAATTTAAACTTTTTTAGATGTAAGATTAAGGATCAAGGAGAATCGTGTTGTACGCTGAAGACTCATCACTGTTCTGAGTACAGCTGCTGTGTCAACCATCCTGTGGAGAAAATGTGCCGTGATGAGGGCGACTAAAGGAAGTTTCCAGGCCACGGTGGAGCAGAACACAGCAGACTTCCGTGGGTTAGGTCCCGCTCACCCTCAGCTCCTCTCGCAGGCCCTCACACGTTCTCGTCTGCTCCAGACCACCAGAACATTCCAGCAACCTCATCCTGGCTTTTGGAGAAGAGGACAGAAATGGAAAAAAAAATAAGTAGGCTGTTCCTCCTCCAAGTGCCCCTGACCTGCCTCAGCAGAGCTTCCAGACCTCAGCATCAGAAGAGTAAACACACATCGTGGCTGGACACTTATCACCCCCCCCAGGGCAGCTTGGCAGTGAGTCATAATCCAGCTTCATACAGCAGCTTTTTCCGCCAGCAATGAACACAATTCTCTTGCAACTTGCTTCACACATGGTGGAGTGCAGTGGTCGAGGGCTTTCCTGGTTGGGGCCTCCATTTCCACTGGGCCCCACAGTGGACCCACTCGCAAAAGCAAACATTTAAAGACACCAGACAAAAGCATTTTATACATGAATGTTTCTGCTTTGTTGGAGATGTGTGAAATTTCAGCAAGAGCTCCCCTCTCCCGCTTTAAGCAATTTACTGTAGATAAACATTTAGAAATGACGAGTCTTACTTTTGTTCTTTGAAGATGCTACTTTTGTAAAAAAGATCACATAATCTAAAAATCTGACAAAAATTTTAAACAGTCCTGCTTTTTTGGTTTGCGATTTGGGCTTAAATGTCAACCAGTTCTAAATCTACCAAGGGACTGAACCCAACAACCTTCTGATTATGATTCAACTGCTGCTCTCACTGAGCCAGACAGAAAAAAAAAGCCACAGAGCTAAGAATAAGGTCCTCAAACATCTGAGAAACATCATTAATGTGAGAAAATTGTGTCCAGACACCAAACAAATGGATGTCTTGCAAGGAATGTCTTCTGTGACTGACCACCTCAGCCCTGTTTTCTTAACACAGACAACCCCCCCAGTCTTGTTTAGAGAAGCTCCAGTGCTGGGGGGGAAAGTAGTTAATGACCACTGGGAGTCCATCGGACCTGCAGATGGGGGGTGAGATGGGAGGTGATGGTAAATCTTACCTGTTTACAGGTATCAGTTACCAGCTACAGAGTGAAAGCAATAAAATGCACTGCAGGTGAATTTCATGGAACATTCCTTGAAAAGTTTGTAAAACAGCTACAGAAATAAAATACTTTTGCAAATTGAGCACTGTTAATGAGGTGGACTTTGTGCTCCAGCTCCTTAGGTGAAAAAAAGGGGTTTGGGGGGGAGCGGTGCATGCCCCCTGTAGATGCAGGTGAGAAAACGTTTGGCTTCATATACATTTTTACCCACCGCTACGCCACCTGCTGCTCCATAGCTATTGGTTAAGGCTTTGAGATTCACATTTAACTTTATTCATTCACCAGACACTCTTCTTTAAAGCAACCTAAACCTCAGAGTAAATAAAAGGGCTTCACCAACAGACAGAGGGTTATAGATGCAGTGTGTACTTTGCTAAAGTACAGTATCACTGTTTTCACCAGCTTACAGAGCTTCAGTAGTTGTGTATAGAACTGATAGGAAATGCAGAGGAGATCTTGAGAGATGGTGTAAAGAAAGTTTATGGATCAGGAGAGAAATGAGAGAAACGACCCTTAAAGGGATGGAGTTTCAGATGCTTCTTAATGCTGGGAGGGATTCAGCAGCTCAGAGGAACCAAGGAAGCTCATTCCATCACTTCAGTTGCAAAACTGAGCACCAACACTCTTTGGATTTTGGACCCCTTGTGAGCAGGACCATCAAACAGCCAGAGGCGGAGGAGCACAGCCCTCTTGCTGGGGTGCAGCAAGTAACCAGATCCTATGGCCGTCCTGTAGAATGTAACCAGGGTGTTGGACCTGATAGTGGCAGCTACAGGGGGTCAATGGAGAAACGAGGATGGGAGAATCATGGGAAACACAACTCGTACTGCAGTATGTTCAAGGATGATGTACATCAGCAGCAGGCTGTCCACCCCCAGGAAATATCCATCCTCCCCAGGATAGACATGGAAGAGAGACATCCCTTGTCCTCAAACAACTTGGGCCTAAGAAGCCCCCCTCCCACTCGTCTGCAAACCATGTGATCAAAGCGGCCAATTAGGTGCGGAGACTGTGTAATTTCAATGGTCCCCATAGCAACAGAGGCGGTGTGCAGCTCTGAGTTGCCAGTAATGGTTGTTAATTATGTACATTCTTGGCTCAGTTGCCGTCTTGCAAACGGCGAGACGTCGACACTGCTCCTCAGTGGTGCTTCTCATTAAGTCAAATACCCATTATGGGGCCGTCGTGGCTCTTCCAGACAGAGATGTTCTGCTGAGACAGTCAAAATAATACCATAGACAGTGGAGGAGTGACTGAACGCTTCTTTTGCTTTTATGGGTTCAGCGAATTAGAACCGCTTTTCAAATAATTTAATGAGTGCTATCTCTAGTAGAAAAGGATCAGCAATGAGTAGAGCACATATTTTTAAGCTGTAATAAACCATCTCGGATGCCGTCTTAGTTTCCTTCTTGGATGCAATGTCTCTCCTGTTTGTTCTCTTGCTCTGTGAGCTTCTAACCTTCAGCGAAGGGCTTGCAGTCCCCAAGCCAGCATTGAGAGAAACATGTGGAGAAGTCATCCACTCTGTAGGGGAAGCAGGAACATATGCAAAACTGTTTGAGCCAGCGGAGGTGGGCTGGTAGCGTGCCGGAGAGCAGGAGTGAGTGTACCTCAGAAGGAAGTCGGATCATCGCTTACATCGCCGTGGAGAATTGGACAGCTGGTCGTGCCAGCGAAACGCCGACTTCATAAATGGAAACAGATCTGCGCTACGCAACAAACTAGCAAGAAAATATATCACTCTTGACAAAGTCATGTTTTATAGTTATCTCTACTGCAACTCCTTGTACAGAAAAAAAAACGACACAAAAAAACATCGCAGAAAAACTTCTCAGCTTGAAGTAGAAGTGAAAATTCAACATACATACATTGAAATTTATTCATTTTTCAGACACTTTTCAGTGTGACGTACGACTCAAAACAACAATATCAACAACAGATGAAGGGCTTTAGATGCAGGATGATCAGAGCACAGCTTGTTTGTCTGATACCATCATGTTGCTGGTTCATGTCCCTCAAGTAGCTGCCTAAACGAGTGACTGTGAATAAATTTAAAAGTTCAAGCAAGTTGCACAGATACTATCCGTGTCCTGCATTCCTGTGTGACCTTCTCTAATCATCACTCATTTAACCCACATATGTTCACCCCACCCTGACCTATAATGTAAACATGCCGGTGCTCAAACTTTCATTGTCTGTCTCACTGCCAGTACCTTTCCATTCATAAAAATGTGTAGCTCCGCCCTTACCTATATGTCTATTTAAGGTAAGCCCTTTCTTTGTTCGGTGAGACCACGGGGTTCGCTCTCTCCCGACAAGTCATCTGCACGGATACTGAAATGAACTTAGAATAAAGAAAACTTTTGTTTTGCAATTGTTCCATCTGAATTTTCCCTCGAAATCACATTCCAGCAGCAAATGCATAGTTAAGCATAGCAGATGTTTTTGTACTCATTTATATATCTGTCAGGAGCTCAAAAGAGCATTGGCTCTGAATCAGATGGTTTTGGGGGGATTCAGCAGCTCTGAGGGACACGGGGAGTTCAGTCCACCACAGTGGTGTTAAAACTGAAAACCTACACACTTTTGATTTTGAACCCACTATTAGCATCAATTAGGATTTTTGGTGTTTTACAAAATAGCACAAACCTACAGGAACAATATCAACGACTTATTCCTGATGTCATCGGCGAAACATTTCTAAAACACATCTTCCTGGGTTTGAAGTTATTCGGGAACCACAGTTCTGAGAAATTTTCATTCTGTGGTGTCCTTGACGTCTTACAAAGTGCATGTGCCATTTTCCTTATATAGCGCTATTTAGGATAATCATGAGGCCAAAACCACGTTATAATAAAAAATGTATAATTAAAAAAAACCATAATTCTGTGTTCGTAGCTTCCAACATGATGGGGCATCTGCCACTGGCTTCATAATTACAGACTGCACATCACATGAAAGAGCTCATCCATCAAAAATATACACTTCATCCAGAGTCGGGTTTTAAATACTACATTTTTTTCTTCCTCCTGTTTTCTACCTTGATGGAAAAGCTGGACTTACTGGCTTCGCCCCAGCTGATGGACTGTTGAGACAGCACTTAAGTTGCATCAGTAAAAATCCAGTCGCAAACATGCAAGTTGCCCCGAGGGGAAATGAAAATGAGGAGAGCTGAAGGACACCTACAGGAGGAGAAACAGCAGCTTCTCTTGGACCGAACTTGTAGAAATGCAAATGCATTTGTTCGAACACACGGAAGCAGACCGGGAAACAGTGGTCTCGAGGTAAGGAGACATTACATTTCATGCTGGTGTGTGAGTTCTGGCCAGTCAGATTGTTTGTAGCAATATTTTGGCAGTTGTTCCCATGGAGACCAAGGCTTTCCTAATTATTTCCATTCTCCTCTAAACCCCAAGGGAATCTCAGGGCTTATTTAGCAAAGACTTAACTTTTGACCACAATATCCAGCTGAATATGTTTAAGACTCTCAAAGTAATGACATTAATGTTTGTAAAACGTCACATGTACCTTGTTCCAGCATTTTCAGGTATTAATTGCTAAATGTTCAATTCAATATTTATAACAGAGTCCTCCATGTTGTTCCCTTACCTGAGTCATCTCGGCAAACTGTCTCCTTAACTTTACTCCGGGGTTTGGCTCCTCTGACTGGGAGAAGAAAGACGGCGGGGGGCAGACTGGGGTCCACATCACACCATGATATTTTGTTTCACATTTATTTTCTGTCACGTTCTCTTATTAAAGATCACGTGCAGCCAACGTTCAGACACGTGAATATTGTAGAAAACCGAGAAAAGGTCCAACCAAGACTGAGAGAAGGTCTACGTGTCCATCCAGCGGCTGACATGAGCGAGCGCACCTGGACATCTGGCTGGCAGGCACTTTTCAAACCTCACTTTAATAAATAAAATAGATCTCTGGCAGCAGACAAGCAGGTACAACAGATGTGACCCATTCTGAGAAGAAGCTTTAAAAAAATGGTATTAAACAAACCCACATTGCTGCTCACCAGAGATGGAGCTGGAGTGCAGAAACATTTCAAATAAAGACTATACCTCTCGAACAAATGAGGACAGCAAACCTCCTCCGTGGTTTGGTACCTCAGTTTCCAAGGTACATTTACATCTGCTGGGCCTATCAGTCGGTCTGAGCTCCTCCAACATGCTGGTCCGCTATAAACAACCTGGGTCATACTTGTAAACAAAGATACCTGGGAACACACTCCCGGAGCGCAGATTCGGTGCTGAGCCATTTCATGTCTCTGTTTGGAAATGACACCCTTCACATACATTTGTACCACATGAACATGTTTTGGTCCCGAGAAATATTGTCTTCCATTGTTCCCTGCCACTGGTCCATTCAGACACGTCAGCTAAGTGTCAAATAAACAAAACAGTGTTGTGTCTTACATGAACAGAAACGAGAAAATGTCACTATTGTGCCTGAACGTGTTTAAGAAATGTTCTGTCTCGTTTTAGTTTTTAGCGTTTCACTCTTGCAGCAAGAAATAAAAAAAAAAAGACTAATTCTGAACTGGCTGTTCATATCAGTGTCACAACATACCCTGCAAACCACCTTCCTCTGACCACACAAGCAGTAATGTGGATGTGTACTATACTGTAAAGTTAGAGTCACAAGTGGTATCCTACTATTTTATGAAGCAGCTCGACAACTGAAACTCAAACTGATCCTGAATCATGAAGCCATAAACCAGAAACAGCCAATAATTATACTGTATATGTTTTATATATATATATATATATACACACACACACACACACACACACACACTATAATATACTATAATAATTATACTATGCATGTATGTGTGTGTGTGCGTGTGCGTGTGCGTGTGTGTGTGTGTGTGTGTGTGTGTGTGTGTGTGTGTGCACGCGTGTGTTCATACATTTTAGTTCATACATTTTACTGGTCACTTTTCCACCGTTTATATAGTTTCAGACAACAAAAAATATTATTGCACCACAGGGTATACATTCAATATGAAAATAATGACAGATACATTCTCATGCTGTTCCACGGAAGCACAAGTTCAACTGTTTATCTGTTTATCTATCTATCTATCTATGAAATGTACAAGGGAAAATTAGTGTATTATATATTTTGATTTTAGTCAGTTTCCATTTTAGGTTGAATTGCATCAATATTTCACCTGTAACTGTTTTTGAGCCTTGAAAAAAAGTGGTGTAATTGTGCACTAGATTTACACCCAGTAGCTGCAGTGAAGATTGTTTTGGGATTTTAAGCTCTGCCTCTTGCAGCAGTTCTTCATAAGTAGATCCACGAGAGCTCGGGTTAGTTAATAGGTAGTTACTCACAGGGCAGTGCAGTGTGGGTGGGGATGGGTGGAACAGGACCAGCAGCAAGGGTGTGGAGCATTTCCGGGCCACCCAAACATTTTATCCTCCCCAGCCAATGCTAGCTGAAGTCTTAGTCATCGAGGAAGAGCCAGGAGTGCAAAACAGCGTTAATGGGACAGCTGGGGTGCAGACGGTGGCAACCTGGGGGACAGTGAGAGAGAGAGACAGAGAGAGAAAGAGAGAGAGACAGAGAGAGAGAGAGAGAGAGAGAGAGAGAGAGAGTGTGTATGGAGCTGTCATGTTTGGTCCTCTGTCCTACTACCCTCCTACACGTTGCTCTCTGTTTTCTCCATCAGTCTGTGTGTGTATGTGTGTGTGTGTGTGTGTGTGTGTGTGTGTGTGTGTGTGTGTGTGTATGAGCGTGAAGGAGGGAGAACACATGAGAACATGCTGTGCAGCTGTTTCCCTTCATAAAGCAGAGAGACAAACATGGCTCGGGACTGACATACAGCGCATGAACCGCCATCGACCTGTTTTCTGCCCCACTTTTTAACTTGCAGGGCCCGTGAAGTAGAGAACAGTCTCGTGTTGCAGAGGGACCCTTTGCCCGTGGTGGCAGGGGGATTGAGAGAACAGGAGCTGTGCTTGGTTTTTGTAAACGAATTACATCAATAATCTGGTCTCTCTGGACTGGGAGATGCAAACCCCAGAGGTGAAGTGAGCAGACGTTAAGGCAGAGCTTCTTGATTCTCAGTGTCAAACAGTCATTGTTCATTGGTTTGGCTCAGTGGAGAGAAGAGCTGCTGTTGATACACATTGGACAGAGGATTAAAACCCCTCACAGTGAGAGCGGGAGCTCTGTTTTGTGTGTGTGTGTGTGTGTGTGTGTGTGTGTGGGGTCTCTCATGTCAAGGGTACATTCTTCTGAATGTACAGATAGCAAGACAGAATCCGTTTCCACAGAATCCACAGTAAACACAGTAACCCTGTTACAGCTAAAAGAACCTCTTGTTGGACCATCATCTGACAGCTTTAGGAAACGTCTTATCTTAGCCATCCTAGACGACTCGTGGAGGGAGATCTCTGAAAATTCAGAAAACTGTCCTGCTTCTGAGGAAAACATTGCAGTTAGTCTTGAGTCAGAGACAAAAAATGCAGTAATTTTTGACTAGGAGCCAAATGCAGAAAAAAATAAGTTGAGAAACACAGGAGATCGAGTACCACAAGTACCATGATTACCATGATGCTGAAGCAACAGGAGGAGGAGTTACTAACAGAAGCAGGGGCAGGGTCTATTGGTATGAAGGGGAGGGGCCTATTATGGAAATATGACAGTAATCTTCATAAACTTATGTACCGCCCACTTCATCCTATTGAGCCAATGAGAACGAGAACAGATTTGTTTAGCTCCTCCCTGTTTGACACTGTGGTGAGTGAGACTTTCCTGGAGCTCCTGGTGAGATGCTTTTAACTGAGATGTTAAAGCTTCTTAGCTCCATCAGGACCTGGTTTGTTAGTTAACATGGTAAATAATGTCAGAACAGTATGTGCTACTAATTCATTTTCTTTTATAAATATTTCTGGAAATGCCGTCATGTGATGGACTGGCATGTCGTCCACGGTGTAGTTTCATAGTCCAGCAGGCGTCCAGGACAGGGTCTGGACCACTGCAACCCTGACCAGGATAAAGTGGTTAATGATGATGGACGAATGAATGGCTGGATTTATAGAAGCTTCCCTGTGACAATAGCTGGAGTGGAAAGAAGCAATGCTGGAGCAGTTATCTTTGCAGGTCCTGGTTTGACACAGGTAAAGACACCATGCGATGAAGAACAAATAACCACTTTTTTTCCCTGCACTGCCAACAGAGGTGCTATTCGAAAGCTGTAAATGTACGGATGGTTTTGGGTGCAAATCTTAGCAGCTGCTTTTCACATCTCCCACTTTGTTCTTCATGTTCTGTTAAAAACGCCTCTATGTCCTGTTACGGTGCCAATAAAACACACAATTGCTGTGCTGCTTGGAAACCACTGAGCGGCCACAATGGACTGAGGACCCTGGCCACCTCAACACACACACACACACACACACACACATACACACACACACGCACAGACATAAACAACCCACCCAGACACACAACTTCATGTTCCATCAACTTTCCTCATCAAAGTCTGTTTGGAGAGGTGCTGCTTGTTCTGCTTGACAGCGGCGCCTGTGGAACAGTGGTTAAAAACAGGCTGGTCTGATTGGGGGGGGTGGATTTCCTTACCATTGGAGCTGCCTGGGGGGAATAGAGTGGGGGGAGCTCCCACAGCGAAGGAGGAGGAACAGGGAAATGGGGGTTGCCTGCATTCTTACCGCACGCTTTAACTCCCCCTCAGACCCCCCCCCGAGGCCCCCCCAGCGTGGGCAGGGCCCCGGCACGAACTCTCCGCGCTCGCACAGCACTCACACAGCGTCTGCAGTCTCGCAGACATGGGGACTGTGCTGCTCATCGCTGCCGCCGTGGCCCTCGCCGGCTTGGTGGGGGGCCAGGACACCGACACCCGTAAGTGCACCTTCCTCTGCTGCGTCCTCATGTCCAGGTGGAGCAGGGGGACGACACCAGTCCCCCTGCCAGGAACTGTGCTCGAACCTTTGAGAACCCGGGGGGAAGCTGAACACGTGTTCGATGATTCTTTTGCATTTTCTTCTCCGTTATTGTCTCAAAATGGGAGGTTATTTAAGTCTGAACTTTTATGAGTTTTGTTAGACTTTGGCGGGTTAAACAAGATTTGTTACTTGGAAATTTTTGCTTAGTTCAGTTTTACACACAGAGGCTGTGAGTCACATGCAGAAAGCCCTAAATGTTCTTTTTATTGTTGTTGCAACACTGTTACTCTGTTGTTACGCTCTTGTTAGAAGCTTGTTACACTGTTTTCACAGTCGTGTCACACTATTGTTACCGTTGCATCAATGTTGTATCGGTGCTGTTTCGGTGGGGACCCTGAACACGGTAATCGCAGAAGGGTTTTATCAGGGCCGCGGTTTCTTGCTGCCGTGGTTCTGTTTTGATAACTCAGTCATTGTGCGATGACAGGGAGTCCGAGGCTCCTCAGTGACTTTTGTCCCATTTTCTGCTGCTGGTCGGGGGAAGGGCGCCCTGACACCTCCACACGTCGACTTTCTCCTCAAGTCAGCAAGTTTTGTATGACTGTTAGGCTCTGCTTGCCATCTCTATAAAAAGATGCCGAGCCAGACTGTATGGGAGGGCTGAGTGGGTTTCGGATGGTGAAGCGGCTGGAATGGTGACGATAACACGGTGGAAACAGGAAAGAGAAAGTCAAACAAGCACAGCGAGAGCATCGCAGGGTTATATTTCACATACTGTACACATTGTTTTAATTATGCACCCCCACCGATGATGTCATAGCATTGCTCTTTTTCCAGACCCCTCCATGATGTCATGGAGGCCCAAGCAACCCGTTATTATTAAGCTATAATTACAGGAGCTTTTTATGTTTGCTAAGAGTTTTGATACAAGGTTTATAATACAGCCTGGTAGATCCTCTATGAAGGAACATCAAAACTGACTGTAAAAAACGCCTGTTGATGAACAAACACCTGGTGCTGGACACCTCTGAGTTCCAGTGGGGGTGGGGTCCCTCTCAGTGTGCCCCCTTGAGGACGGAATAATCTGAAATGTTAAGGATGTAAAAGTGATGTGAGATCTAAAAGCTCCAGCAGACACTATAAAAGATGGAGGTCACTGTCTTCGAGGAACATTCTAGAAATAGCTTTAAAGAATGGTCAGTATATATTAAAATATAGCAATAACCAGGTTGTTCTTGCGGTTAAAGTTTCGGCTGAGTTGAGCAGAGTACTCTTGTGCTGAAATGCCCTCAGAAGGCATACCATGCCCTTTGGGATCGGAATCTTAACGTGAAATTTTCTCGGCTGAGAGGTCTGTCTGTCTATTTCCGTACGTAGCACTTTATGGCTTGGAGCGAATGACGGGTTTCTAAAATTCCTCCATGTAATAACCGTGGCTTTGGTGGTGCTGCTCAACAGCTGCTGACTTGGTCAAAGTCCTGCCAGCTGACTTGCAGACACACCCAGCGGTGTGGTATATAAATATGAGGTGCCCACGTTTCCAAGGCCCGTGTCCTTCGCCACTGTGATACCCAGGCCCAAATGGATGGTAATTTCCAGAACCGTGACAAGATATCAAAACTGAGGGGAGATGGAACAATGCTCTCCATTCCCACCTTGGTCATCCCTGTGGCCATTCACTGAGACTCACTGATGGGCCCAAACTGAGGTTCGAGATGGATTTTGTGGGATGTTAGTACACAGCGCCCATTTGCAGTTTCTAGGAAGAATTTAAGCTGAAAAAAACTGAAATGTGTTTAAAACTGACCTTGGTAAGTTAGGTTCTTAGGAATATCAGATGTTTGTTCATGGCTTGTGAAACCAGTATCTCCAGACACCCCTGCAGAGACAGTGATGATTCCCAGAAATATTGGCACAGATGAGCCAGAAAAATTTCTTCTACAAGAGTGTATGACTGGCTTGTTACTAAAAACATATTCTTGCAGATTCAGTAAGTAGTTAAACTAGCTGAGCTTGGGCTTCTTCAGTGTACAGAGAGTTGGGTAGACACAGGCTGTGATGACCATCAGACATTATTGAACACGTGAAACACGTGGCACAACACACACGGTGTAGTTTCACCGCCTGGCATCTGACCTCTGAACGACCTTTCAGTGACCACTGCAGGCTTTTACAGACCCAGCCCTGTGCCCAAGGAGATGTGAAAGGGGTTGATGACATCACCGTATCATTAAAAAAAATCCCTTCGAGCACAAATATCAAAGACTTTGAGTTAAACTGCTCTCCCATCTGCAGTCGGTGTATCTTCCTGTGTCTGAGGATAAAAAGAATAAACCTGAAACGAGTGAAGTGCAGCAGGATCCTCCTCCCTTTCAGGCAGTTTTAGTCATAAAGTGCTTAGTTCACATTCCAGCACCAAACAGTCATTAAATAACCGCGATTCCTATGAAATTAATTCCAGACATTGTTGCCACATGAAGTCACAACGAGCAGATCGTGTTTCCACAGAAAACGTGCACATTAATAACTTTGCCCATTACATCTGCAAAGAACATGGATTAAAGATGGGCTGAGGACTGACCCCCTTCATAAAAGACCTGGAGAGGAGTCAGTAAGACAGTTGTGGGATACGGTGCGAAGAAGGACAGCTGAGCGCTAAGAACCTGGTCCCGTGGCCTCGTCCCGGGGTGCAGCTCCCTCCCTCGTCCTGCATTTTAAACCTGCTGGTCACCTTCGAGGAAGATGAAGTTAAAATGTTCACATAACTCACTTTCCTCCAGACATGCTATGTGTCTGTGTGTCTCCTGAAGCCAACCACCACCACCCCCCCCCACCTCCAGGAAAAGTGTGTGGCGCTGTGGAAAGATACACGTCATGTTCGGTGCGTCGGGAGAGTTTACACAGCTGCATAACACGGGGATTCTGGGCCCCGGAGTCAAGTCCTGGCCACCCCCGGGCCACAAATACCTTCGCATGTTTCATTCATTTTAATCTTCATGTGTCCTTTCTTGTCGTTCATGTCATGTCATGAAACGGCTGCAGGAGCAACGCAAAAATCCTTAATGGTCCTTTGACTGCTCAAAATATCGCATAATTACAGCTGCAGGCCCATTCCTTTTGGATGTGTATTTGTTACCTTATTTATGAGCTTGGAGCTCACATTTATTCAAAACACATCGAATGGCATCCAATTTTACACATTTCTCCATAAATACCCAATATATCACTTCAGTGTTGGAACTCCTACATTACTGCCAGCGGTCACATTTATGTCCCTTTTTTCTCTTTCTGTTCTTTGTTTGGACGATCAAATCTGGCAGAATCAATAAGCAGTAAGTTTTTGTTAAAGTCTCCACTACTTCACTCATCCCCACATGGCTTCGCTTGGCCCCCGTCACCTGGTTTTCGCATCTCGAGGAGCTCTGCTGTTCCGTCACTGCTTCGGTAAAAATATGCTAGACTGATTTTTTAACCCTTTGACCTCTTTCCTTGGACCCTCAAATAGTTTAATGCACACTTTTTCTCAGAATGTTAGCCGGCTCTAAGAACAAGCCAACATCCTCACCGTTGCTCCGCAGCCTAAATGGTCAGTAATGGACTTAAAACTTGTATTTTACCCGCAAGAATCGAAGGGTCCAGATCTGGAATGACCATTATGTAGCTTTGTCAAAGTCTCTGACAGAAACTTAAAACATCTTCCTGTCACCTGGATCCCTGAAAGCAGTGTTTTGTGTTATTTTTAGCACTTTGACTTATTTTACAGCAAAAGGCATGAAGAGATCCCAGACATATTCTGTCCAAACCGACCCCGCAGCAGGACTTTAAAAATCCAGATCCCTGGTTAGTGAGCTACAGATGTTGTGATAATGGGTGATGTGGGCTGTAGAAAGTAACATCATCACTTTGGCTTCTTTCCCTCCTGATCTGCTTTCTGAGCCCAAGTACTGCTTCAGCAGAGAAAACGTAGGTACAGCTGTGCATCCCTGACTTCACATGTGCACGGCATCTGCTGAGGACTCACTTATCTACAGCTGAGCCTCTACCCAGCATCAGCCGAGGTACCAGTCGAGGCTACACGGCTGCGGCTACATTTAGTCATAACCTGCAGGGTGAGTCAAAAGTCTGGAATCGTCCAATTCACCCACTGATGCGTGCCTTCAAATGGTCCAGACATTCTCCCAATGGGAGCCTGTGCCTTGCTCAAAATGGGGCTCAATTCAAGATGGCCGCCTTCAAGATATCAAAGTGGTGTTTGCACATCAGATGTAACCGCTGGTCTACTGCGAAAAAGGCATTTTTTTAGACCTTTTCAACATTAGGCATCTTAAAAATATTTGGGTGGTTCCAGACTTTTCACTCTCTAAAACAAAATCTTCCAGAAACGCCGTCACTGCTGACAACAGCATATTTCCAGTTCATGCCCATCAGCCTTTTTCTTCACCCTAAATACACTGAGTTTTTACCCAGAATGGGAACACGTCCAAAATCTGCAACGTTTTAAAGAGCTCAGTTAAATTTGATAATTGTATGTTCTATAGAGTTCTGAGGGAACGTGTTTATTTTGTAAGTGGCTGGAAATTTCTCTGAGTTCCTACAAAGTCTTTGGCTCTTGGGGCATGGGTTGATGGTGAGAAAGCCTCCAGTTTGTGAAAATGGAACATAAAACAGTAATTTTCCATTCAGAGTTACAAATACTGTAGAGGAGCATCTCTGCTGGAGACCTGATCCTCAGGCTTCTGGCACTTTCCAGCCTCCATCGGACTGTCAGTGTGGGAGGAGTGTCCTTATGAGAACATGTTGAACTCAGATGTCTGACATTAACAGCAGCAGCAAAACCATTTAAAGGTGGATCTTAATGGCCTTTGACCTGAACTCTGAAAGCTCTCTAAAGGAAGCCCCTTCACTGCGGAATTTCTCCATCTGGGCTGCTAAACTGTCCACCTCCTGCAGGGCTGCACTTCTTGCAAATAGTTACGTATTGGTGTATGGGCCACGCTAACAGATCTACCCAAATGCTTGACAACGGTGTACTGACCTCAACTGCAAACCTATTCCTAACCCTTCTGACAGTGGCTTTTGGGTTCAGTATGCAAATGGAATAAGTGCTTTGACTTCAGGCTCAGCAAGTAAAAATACATTTGTTCAAAACACCTGGAAGCCACACCGCTACAAGCCGCCCTTTGAACCGTCATTTCTCTGGATGATCACATTCTCAGTCACTGTTGCTCACAAAGCCCTATGGCTATGGCTGAGTGACCCCGACAGATACCTCTCAAATGCTGGGCCACCAGGCCATTGTGATGAAGTTGGAATTGCGAGAGAGCAGGTAGAGACCACTATGGTCGGTTACTGCTCCTGCTGAAAGGACAGAGTTTATCACAGAGCTCATCTTGATCGGGGTAACAAAGCCGCATCTGGTGTCCACAAGTTCCCCATTGCACCCTTTCTCTACAGATGGAGGGCTGTCTAGCAGTTTGTAATTCAAAAAGCTTAATAATAGACAAATATGTAGCTGTCTTCATTCGACGCATCGTTTCTGTAAGCTATATAGCCCACACTGACAAACAGAGCCGTTCCTTTTGTTCTATGAGTGTGTTTTGCTGTAGTGAAAACAGGTGATTTTCGCTACACAAAAGAGAAATTTTTGAGAATTTGGAAGAAAAATGCAGTTAAACTCTATAAAATTAACGCAATTAAAAGTTAACAAAATAACGGGGAAATGTTTGCATTTTTGAAAATTTGTAACTTGAATCTTCGCAGCACCAGTTCACAGAATAAATCAGTGCTGGTGACACGGTGTTGTTTTTGCAAAAATATGGAATCGTTGAGTTATAAGAGATCATAGAAACTGGGGTTTCCTTCCCATGCTCATGACCATCATATGTTTCTATAGCCTGAGATGAAAGCATGTCAGTGGTGGCTTTTCATTTGCATCTTCCCAGCTTGAAACATAGTCTTCAAATTATTTTCTTAATAATGGTCACACAAGGACAACCACATGTGCGAAGAGTTGTTTGTAATATTAAAAGCACAACATGGACTGTGAGTGATATTGTCAATGCGGAGCTGAACAGACCATAGTTATGCAGAGAACAAAGAGGGACTGCAAACGCTGGCTCTTTAATGAAAGCTGCTCTCTTTGTTGTGTTGCTGCTAAGCTGTGGTCGCGCCAGCGCTCATTACTGGCAGCTTCTGCAGAAGAACACCATTGTGACCTGGGAGACGGAGTCTGTTCAGAAAAGTAGGAAACCAAACGACGAGGCAGCATGTCTGAGGACAAATAAATCACAGAGCTCGCTATAATCGCAGCCGAAAGAACCATCACTTGTTCCTCCCGTCTGCCCAAAACGGCCCACAGTGTCCAGCACACAGACGGAGAACTTAAAGTTCAAAACTGTGCTCAGGGACCCGGGGCAGCAGAGGGTGTAGCGCTTGGAGCTGTGGTCTCGCATGGTAGTCAGTATTTACCCTGAATTGTTACAGTAAAAATTACCCCGTTATCTAAATGAGCAAATCGCTGTAAGTAGCTCAGTGTACAAACCTGACGCCGTAAATCACCTTGTAACCGTGAACAGCATAGGGAGGTGGGTGATGTCACTGAATTGTTATATCGCTGAGCGGTGATGTCAGAATTGTGATGCCGCTGAATTATGATTATCGGTCTGCAGAAGTGCTCTTATGAAGATGAAGTGAGACGGATGAGCTGCCAGCAGCAATAAGGACCAAATCACTTTTTCTCCCGTGGCCTCAGTTCACACCAGTCTGATGTAAATTTGTGTGTATATTTAGTGGCCATGGTTCTGTACCGTGGTGAAGAGTACAGCTCGGGCAGCCTTTTTATTTATTTCTATTTCTCATATACTGCTTACAGATAATGAACGTGTTTATCTCTGGGTGTTTATTTGACACTGTCTCCATGTGTATCTATGTGGGCTTTCAGAGATCTTGGGCAAAAAAGATGGGCAAACTCTGCAGCAGTTGTCCAAGGTGGTCCAGGGTGAGCGAGGTAAAGTGAGGTAAACTAAGTAAGAAAAGTTCACATGGAAAGAGAATTTTCAGTTAGGAACCAAAAGGTACAAACACTTATGGTCTCTGGGGGACTGTTTGTCAGTTTGGTCCAGTGCAACGTGGCCTGGAGGAGGTGTGTAGGAGCAGCAGCAGGGAAACTTACTGCCCCACAACGGCTTGTCCATCCATCACCCCAGCGTCACCAAGCTGTCACTGCCACCCCAGTGCTGCCTGTAGAGCCAGATCCATCCATCCATCCATCCATCCATTGTCTACTTGTCCTGCTCAGCCCCACAGTGGTCCAGAGTCAGTCCCGGAATTACTGGGACCACGGCAGGGAGGGTCACAACCTGGAGATGCTAGGGTAAACTGCACAGAAAGTGTGATAATGACCCAGTGCACCTTGTCAGTGCTGCATCTTGCTCATTTTTTACATATTTACACTGTGTTGGGGATCGGGCTCCATGGGGGCACAGAGGCAGTCAGTAGCCCCTCCTGCTGTGCTCCCCTTTATTTGTTCCTTTTTATTCCACTGTATTGCACGGGGTAAATACATTCTTACTTTTGACTTATGTAGCCAAGAGCCATAATGTTTGTTTCCCATGTTTCCTCACGCAGAAGCAGATGCTTTTCAGCACCAGGGGGTATGATTATGGTCTTTAATATGCAAGGATAGAATGTCTGACAGAAAGGCTACAGTTTCTGGCACTCACGGCCGGGATTTCTAACACTGAAGTTAACTAAAGGATTTGTTTAGTTTCCTAAAGCTGAAAGATACTGTTTGTGTGGTTTTAAACATTCAGCGGAGGCAGGAGAAGCTCGAGCCCAGCAGTCAAAAGAAATAAAGCACCTTTTTATTTTTTGCAGGCGAAAAAATACAGAGTAAAAATCCAACCTCAACCTAAAACTGGGCTCAGTTTGGTAAAATGATAGGTTTGTGGGAGGAAAACACCTCCTGTGGGGTGTTTCACAGGCTGAGAGGGTGGGGAATGTGGATGTGAACGGAGCATCTGCTCTGCAGTGCAGCACAGCCTCCATCATGTGTTTGCAGAAAACCTCCCTCTGTCCTTTAGACCCACCAAAAGTGTGATGCAGAACTGATCCGAGTCCAAACTGGAGAATAACTGGGAATGTAGGACCCCCTTAGCAGACGAGGTAGAGCTAATAGCTAACAGTGACCAGCAAACTGTGTACAGCTAACAGTTTACAGCAAATGGCTAGCAGTGTACAGCTAACAGCTAAAAGTGTACAGCAAACTGTGAAGAGCTAACAGCTAGCAGTGTACAGCTAATAGCTAAAAGCGTACAGCAAACTTGAAAAGCTAACAGCTAGCAGTGTACAGCTAACAGCTAAAAGCGTACAGCAAACTTGAAAAGCTAACAGCTAGCAGTGTACAGCTAATAGCTAAAAGCGTACAGCAAACTGTGAAGAGCTAACAGCTAGCAGTGTACAGCTAACAGCTAAAAGCGTACAGCAAACTTGAAAAGCTAACAGCTAGCAGTGTACAGCTAACAGCTAAAAGTGTACAGCAAACTGTGAAGAGCTAACAGCTAGCAGTGTACAGCTAACAGCTAAAAGCGTACAGCAAACTTGAAAAGCTAACAGCTAGCAGTGTACAGCTAACAGCTAAGGACTAACAGCTCCTGCTGGGGTGCAGAAGCAGGGCCCAGTCCAGGGTTTAAAGAGTATCATTAGCGACATGTTTTATGTGAAAATGAGCCAGTGGGGAGCGCTAAATGCCCCCTTGGAGGGCCACGGGGAGGCCTGGGACTTCAGGTCCTCTTCCATGTGTTACACCACGCAGAATGACAGGTGTGTGACCAGCGCGGTAATTTACCCACACTCACTACGGTACCGTCCCATTACAGACATTTAGTGCAGTTGAACACTGTTTTTAACACTCACGTCTACTTATATTGACCCCCTGTGGAAGTGGGTTATTATATATTTCCTAATATAGTTACATTTTAATGCAAGTTTGTCCGGAGTAAAGCAACAGGTGTAAAATGCGGAACACCGGCTCCTCGTGCCACAGACGATCGGGTTATGAGTTTCAAAAATTCATCTTTGACTGTAGTTTCTTATGTTTTATAAAATGTTTGTTGCTGAGCTGTAGTTTACAGTCTGGCCCAGTAGATGGCAGTGAAGAGTAACAATTGAAGCGCAGGGCCACCTGAACTCAACTTACTTCCCCAGTGTTTACAGCTCCTGTGTGCTGCTCCTGAGTGTCACTGATCAGGAAAAAAGATGATATTCTGTATGTTTATGTGATGAATCTGTCAACACTGAGCATTTAAGAGCATGTTGTAGAGACAAGATTGTTCGAATTCGGATCGTTTGGTTTTTAATTAGAATGTAGCTCAAATAGATGTATTAAAATATACATTTTTATTTATTATATTTGTATCAAGATTTTTACAGAACCAAAACTAAAGGAGGAATATCTCTATTGTTAACCTTTTATTGGTTCTGACTTAGTGGTAAGAAGAAGTGAGGTTATGAGTAGGTTTCTGGACCCCGCTGTGTGACGGCGCTGAGGGTCCAGCGTCGGCCTATCGACTGCAGCTCAAGTTGTGGTGCAACGAAGGTTCCGTACATAAAACGTCACATTGCACCCCAGACAGATATCGTGCAACCATGACGAACTGATTTGCTTCAACATGTTGCTGAGCAGTGATTCTTGTCTGAGGTGAGAGAGTTGACAGCAGGGGGTGTACTCATTAGGAGCATCAGCTTCCAGGTGAAGGTCTGGGGTTTGAATCCCACCTCCTGCTCTAGTGCTGTTGATCAGGGTACTTACCCTGAACTGGTACAGTAAAAAGGATGCTGGGTAAATGGGTAAATCACTGTAAGCAGCTTAGTGCACAAACCTCACGCTGTAAGTCAGTTGGGGGAAAGAGTCAGATAAATAAATATTAAAAATGATGATATGATCTGAAGTTAGGAGCTGATGCCTGTTATGCTCTGTGTGCGAATCTGTGTCTTCGCTGCCATGTGATCAGGAGAGCGCCGAAGGTTTGAGGCATGTCCTCCTGTTTCACTGTGGAAATTCTGTATGTCCGCACCCCTCCCCCACTCTGTCTGAACCCCCCGGGGCTTGGGGGCTGCGTGGGAGTGGGGGTGGGGGGTGGGCTGAGTTCCAGTGGAAAATCATCATCAGAATGTCTGCATCCCGGGGGGGGGGGCACATCTGCACAGCATTAGCTGGGAGGGGAAAAACTGACCTCTCTTAATTCCTTCTTCACGAGGCTCTCGACGGCGTCACGTGGGACCAAACTCACATGTTCCACAACTACACGACTCTCACACGCGTGAGCCGGGCGCACGGCTCCTTTGCCCAACAGTTTCGCTCCTCACCCAGAATCAGCTGCTACCAGATGCTGTGGGAAAGTGTCCCCTGCTGGAGGCCAGGGGTTCCATTTCAAATTGCTCCGATTGACAGCTGTTTGCTCCCCTTACTGAGTAGGAGGAGCCAAAGGGCCTTCTTTTCCCAGAATCCCCTCTGTCGGTTTAAGAGCTGTTTGAGGCAAAGGAGGTTTACGCCAGCAGCGGGAGAAGATGGAGCTACATTTGGAGATGAAAGTGCACCTACAGAAACTGGGAGCTCCAATACCTGCTGCTGTATCGTGGGGGGAGGTCGGGGCTGCATCAAGATATGTTGAAAAGTGTGTGACAAAAATCCAGCACAACAAAAGTTGTACTTTCACTGAAGGGCAGTAGGTGGTGTAGTGGTTAGAGCCGTTGCCTTCTGCTTGAAGGATCTGAGTTTGAATCCCAGCTCATGCTGTAGTACCTGTGACTAAACCGATCCAGTAAAAATTAACCAGCTGTATCAATGGGTAAATAACCGCTCTAAGTTGGTTGAGAGAAAAGCCTGTGGAACAACAGTGTATCTCCTGAACAACACAGTAAAGAGGCTGGAGTGCAGAAAACTGTTATGACTCAGGTGGGAGGTCCATCCACTAATGTGATTTGAGCCCCCAGCGGAAGCTGTAATTTGAGAACATCAGAGTCCACCAAAGGCACGTTCAGAGGTTGACCTCCACAGGGTCCCACTGACAGTGATCAGGCTTCAAGCACTGAGTCTTAAAAAAATGCAGCTGAACAACGTGTTAATTTTTACTACATTTGTGTCGAAAAAGTATTTTTATAAATAGGTGGAGCCGGCAGAATGTTTTGAGATGTTTACGTGTGCTGAATCTGTGAAAGCTGAACTTGCAGTTTGGGGTGTCTCTATGTTCTTCAGCTAGTCTCCCTTTCAGGGCGCCACCTGCTGTTCAGAATAGAAATAGTGAAAGATCACCGGCCCCCATCTTTATTCTTCAATTTCTCACCTTTGCTACAATACTTTTTAAGTAAACTAAATGTTTAATAAATTATGAAAATAAAACAAAGGCCCTGACTGTCCAACAGACAGTACAGATCCACAGTGCATTGCAGCTCATACAGAGAATCACAACCTTCACAGACGCCTTTATAATCCCGTTGCCACGTTCTAGTTTTGGGGACATGGTCTTTGCTCCACACGGGGGGCTCTGTGGATGTTCCAGACACCGCTGCACACAGTTGAGGGGTTTGTGAACCGAGCAACTGAACGAATGTCTACCAGAGGGAACAGGAGACACCTTTTCTAGAAACTTCTGTGTTTGTGCACCTCTCATGATCCCAGTGTGCTGAACGCATTAGTGACTTTCACACACATCAACGTTTGTTTATGGGAAATATCCACAGAACGTGGACCTGTCTCTAATTTATTGCCAAGTATTTTGTTTTCATCCAGATTTTAAAAACAAACCGCATGAATTAGAGTGGTTACAATTAATGCAGTACTAAATATCATCATTGTGACACTAGCGGCACCAAGACCGCAGTGGGAGGGGTCACTGGTGCTAAAGGAGTTTCAGTACAGATTAGTTTTCAGATTTAACTGCCATTTCACCAAGAGGAAAGTATTTACTCACTATGATTATTCCTTTTGATATTAAACATCCATCCATTATCATTAACAACTCACAGTTGCCATGGTGAAGAGCCCATCTCAGCATCATAAAGTCCCACAGTCACCAGGTGGCTTGGTGGAGGTCAAAGCTTGTGGATCAGGGTTCAAATCCCATGTCCCTTTGCTGTAGTCCCTTTGACCAAAGTACTTACTCTGAACTGGCGCAGTAAAAATGACCCTACTGAATAAATCAGTGTATCTGAACCTCTTTGGGAAAATGTGTCAGACAGAGAGATAAATAAATGTAAATAAAGAGAGCTGACTTCAAGGTGACCTGTTGCGGGCTCTGCTTCTGCCCTTTGACCCCAGTGGACGACCTCAGCTGCACAGAGAGCGGCCAGGTCTACGCCAACAGGGACATCTGGAAGCCGGAGCCGTGCCGTATCTGCGTGTGCGACAACGGCATGGTGCTCTGCGATGAGATCATGTGCACAGACGTGACTGACTGTGAGAGGGTCACCATCCCACCCGGCGAGTGCTGCCCTGTGTGCCAGGGCGGGAGTGGCGACCACGGTGGCAACGGGCGGCCTGGTGAGCCCCCCTCTCCCCACACACATGCACGTGTCATAGTGTGGTAAAACTGAGTACACGGTGGGAAATAACAGAGTAAACAGTTTAAAAGCAGAGTGTATGTAGTGTTTTCTGGTGCTCACACTGACAGCTTGCTGTGTGT
Source organism: Arapaima gigas (assembly GCA_900497675.1). Taxonomy (NCBI): domain Eukaryota; kingdom Metazoa; phylum Chordata; class Actinopteri; order Osteoglossiformes; family Osteoglossidae; genus Arapaima; species Arapaima gigas. The sequence continues at coordinate 109,328 of UFQX01000156.1, read as the reverse complement.
TTCGTCTTTTCCAGATGGGCGAGTCTACAAGGTGTGTTTCTCCAACCTCCTCTCATGCACTGCATTATGTGTGTGTATCTCAGACAAAACCCAGCAAAGGTTAACTATTTCCTCCCTCTTTAGGGTCAGAAAGGTGAACCTGGGGAGGTGCCACGGGTAAGAACATGTCGGATTCGCTGTCCGATGCTGCAGGTTTTAAGGTCATATCCCCATTCAGTTGAGTCTGTGTGGAAACTGCCTGCCTCTCATTGTTCTTTGTCTTCCAGGTGACGGGCATCCAGGGTCGCCCAGGGCCCATGGTAAGCCCCGCCCTCCAAACTTATCAATTACACCCGTAACCCAGTATTTGAGTTCCCAGTTTCAAAGTTCCCAATGTATCGAGTGGTATATTTTAATATCCAGCTTGGGATCCTGACATAACAAGTTCTATCTGAGCGAAGCTCAAGCACATCGGAGAAATGCTGGTAATTGTCAACTGTGACACTAGGTGGCAGCACTGAGCCCAACATCGCTGTGTTCTCAGTCTTTGCTTCATGTGGCCCGGGTTCAAACACAGTTTGCACTTTCATCATTTCAATTACTTCTGTTCCCACAGAAACAGTTCATTGCAGTAACAGTCTTTACAGTCAGTACATTTCATTGCTTTTTTCTATTTTATACTGTTTTAATTTTTTAAATAAATTACATTATTAAATATTTCTAGCAATCAGTACTTATAATAAGGAAAAAAGATAATTATGATATAAATAAAAAGTAGCTGCCTATAAACCCATAAATACATATTAATGGCCTCATTAACTGTTTGGTAATTCAGTAACTGGTGTTTAAAGTGCTCTTTATCACTCTGAATTAATCATAACTTTCCTCACAACAAATAATGAAAATAGCATCCGGTATTCGAGTTTGCAGCGTTCAAGCCGTTTCTACAAACTAATCACACCCCGGGGTACTGCGGTACACGTGTATTACAAACTGAAGCCGGTTCCGTAACAGTTACATGAACGTAACAGTCTGTACAGGCAGGTGTTTCACAGCTCCTTTTCAGCAGTCAATGTCACCAACCAACACTAGGTGGCAGTGTAGCTCAGATGTGAATCATAATCTTGGGCCGCAAACTAACTAACAAACCGTTAATTCTGCTTGAGTTCTGAAAGCGAGTTGGATTGTTCAGTTCTACAATAATTATGTTTATGAAGCAGGCTGTTGTTTATCTGCCCGATAGTTTTTAATTATATTCTACAGAAAATTTTACTGCATCTTCTTGTGGAAACGGCCGAGATGCCCTTTCTGACCGTGACCTTTCTTGTTACCCTCCACCAACACAGGGGCCTCCTGGTTCGTCAGGACCCAGAGGAGAACGTGGAGTTAAAGGACGACCTGTGAGTTCATCCCAAAACACGTCTTCAGTATTTCCCCCGATCCACTGTCAGTCATCGTTGTGCCTTAAAACGTGTCCAGATGCTATTGGTTGGTTATTGGAAGCTGGTATCATGCTGGTACCACATGGATGCTACTGTGGTACAACAGGGGCGATAAAAATGGGATTTGCCTATCAGATGGGAGATCTTTCCAAAAATGGGCAAGGAAACAATAAAGCACAACTAACCTGCTGCTTTGATAAGAGTTAAAGAACCAGCAGGACAGTTTGACTTGATAAATTTCCACGAGACGTTCAAGATGCTGCTCACAGGATGATCGGCTTCCTTGATTTGCACAGAAACACACAGATAACACACCGAAGAGTGATACAGCGGCAGCTTTTGTCTTTCGCACAGTTCAAAGCCTTGTTTTAAAGGAATGAATGAATCAGTGAAGAAGTGAATCCCAGCAAAAGTGTGACATAAAAATTCTTTTTACAATTATTATCACTATTTCTATCTTTATAGTTTATGCTCAATTACAGACTTGATGTCAGAGATTGCAGGTGTAGTTCAAACACAACAGCATCTCTGGTTGTTGGTTCTGACAAGCTCCAGAGGAGCCATTTGGGAGACTTAATCTCAGGAGATGCTCACAGACCTGCTTGGCTGATCACAGCGCTCTGTCTTTGTTTCCAGGGTCCACGAGGTACTCCGGGGTACGATGGAGAGCCAGGCGTACCGGGTCAGCCTGGGGAACCAGGGCCACCTGGGCACCCTGCACATCCCGGGGTGAGTACCACAGCACCAGAAAACAGGTTTGTAGGGAATAAAATTTTCCACAGGGAAAAAAAATGGTCAAAAGCACAAACCTGTCACAACACACCCCTTTCCAGTGGTACTGGGAAGTACAAACCAGTTCTTTGGCCTTGCAGGGTCAGCTGGCTTCTCATATGGCTGGAGGCTTTGATGAGAAGTCTGGGAAGACTGCACCAATGGGAATGGTGTCCGGAATGAGGGTGAGCAGTGGAGAGAGTAGCTGGTTCGTCATGATGTTCACACACACACACACACACACACACACACACACACACACGCTTTCCAGGAACTATGAGAAAAGGCAAATCTGCTGTTTGATTCCCTTCACCAACCTTCTTTCCCCTAAAAGCTCCTTCACATTTTCCCCTTGTTAGCAGATGACCCAAAAGCAGATGTCTTCCTTACTTTGTACTGAGCTCTAATTCCAACAAGTACTGAATACTGTGCTCTGCATCCTCTGACTGTCTTGGTTTTTTTAGGGTGAAACTGGAGCACGAGGACCACCGGGACCTTCTGGAGCACCTGTGAGTCTGAATGCACCTTGTTCTTCTTTCTGTAGTGAGAAGAAGTCGTTGGCCTGAACTGAAAACTCTCTTTCCCACCGTGTTTCTCCTTCAGGGACCCCAGGGCATGCAGGGACCTCCTGGAGAAGTGGGGGATCCTGGCCTTATGGTGAGTACGGAGCCACCGTGATGAATGATGCAAAGCTGATGCGGGAAGCTGTCAGCCCTGCGCTTCTTCTGACTCTGAGACCCAGAATTAAGGAAACCTTGGGAGAGCCCCCATCCTCAGCCTACAGAACCAGCTGTCCTCTGTTACCAGGTTCCACTGTCCTGCTCTCTCACAACTGCTGTAACTGAGGGTCTCAGAGGACAGCGGCACTCAGAGCTCTTTGTTTAAGTGCCAGATGATCCTTTGCTCCAGTCTTTCACCTCCCCGCTAATACTGATTTGTGGCCAACAGGGGTCTTCAGGTCCACGAGGGCCAGAGGGGCCCCCTGGGAAGGCAGGCGAAGATGTGAGTAAATTGATTTGGAGGAATACACTCCACAGTCAGGCCCTTCTGCCTTAGCCACACACAGCTTGGTGTATTAGAGCATAAAGAATGAAGAGCGACAATCCGGTTACGTTTCTTCTGTCACCTACAGGGAGAACCAGGAAAATCAGGAAACTCTGGAGAGCTGGGATTCCCTGGATCCACGGTAGCATCTCCAGCACAGTTTCTTTTTCTTTTTTCTTCATTTGAAGATTCAAGTGGACCAAGTGGATTATTAATAATGAGCAGATTCATTAATAACCAGTGGATTATTAATAACGAGCAGATTCATTAATAACCAGTGGATTCATTAATAACGAGAATATTCATAAATAATGGTTGCTTTAACATTTGTATAATATCACTTGCTTGATTTCAGGGACCAAGAGGTTTTCCAGGAATGCCTGGTTTACCAGGGTTAAAAGGTCACAGAGTGAGTACCCAAACACACACACACACACACACACACACACACACACACACACACACACACACACACACACACAAGCAGCCATCTCTATGGCAATTATTCCAAACATTCTGTTTCCTCCAAGACTCTGAACTGTTAAAACACATTTCCAGCATACCAGGGACTTTATTGCAATAGTAAAGTCACCTGGAGGACATGGAGATGAAGGTTCCCTTCTTTTTAGTGGACAAGGGTGTCTCAGCTACCATTGTTGCTCTATTGCTATTTCTTTGTTGCCTATAAGGTTAGAAAAAGATCAGAAAAACAGGGGAATAATTTGAGAAAAACAGGGGAATAATTTGAGATAAAACACTCCACGGTGATCTTCTGGATACTTTAACCAATCATAATCTTTTTAAATAAGTTTGTTTAAATGGGGGCCATAACTGACCATATCCAATACATTGTTTGTTGTTTTTTTCCCAATCTTCTGCATACAACACATAAATCATTTCACTGTCTAACTATATATTACATATTACAGGGACATCAAGGACCATTGGGTTTAAAAGGGGAACCAGGTGCTGTTGGATCAAAGGTAAACCTGCAGTACCCACATCTCTAATTTTGACGTTGCATCTTTAAAAAAATTGTTTGATTTACCATCAACAATTTTCTGCTGGACATTTTAGTAGTTTGATGCATTAAAAGCACCGACTTACGACTACATGAGTGTGACTATGTATAAATGCATGAAATGAATTAATCTGATCACACACAGCAAAAGTAAACAGTTCAGTAATTGGTACTTTTTATTTACCCTGTGTGTGTGTGTGTGTGTGTGTGTGTGTGTGTGTGTGTGTGTGTGTGTGTGTGTGTTCTTCCAGGGTGAAGCAGGACCCACGGGTCAGATGGGGCTACTGGGTCCTCAGGTAGGTGTTTCTGAAGACCCCCTTCAGAAGATGCTAGATGGTGTCAGACACCAGAATGAGCCTCTAAGGTCAAAGGACTGAGTGAAGAAACAATGAGACAGTTATGATGCTCCCTTCCAAACCCTTTGTGTTGTTTACAGGGTCCAAGGGGGATGCCAGGGGAGAGAGGACGCATTGGACCTAGCGGAGCACCGGTAAGACTGGCCTCGGTAGCCTGAGAGCTTCTCCAGCTTTCCACGCCATGTCCATCCCAGCGGTCCACTGCAGCAGCTGGACATGACCTCTCAGCCAATACTGTGACACCCTGTAGGTCTCAGTGGGCTGAAGGGACACTGCAGGACAGGTGGACATCGGAGGTCTCACACTTCACAGACAGTGAAAACTAACAGAGTTTCCACTGCTAATCATGTCTGCTCACTTTCCAGGGGATGAGAGGGGCACCTGGAAACGTGGGCAAACCAGGTCCAATGGTAAGAAACACATACAGTCTGAACCATTATTTCATACTACTGTGTGCAACACCAGCGATAATACTTCAGTAACAAACAGGGGGCCACTGATATGGGAATTCTGGGCCGACGTCAACATCTGATAATTTCTATGTACCTATCTGCTGATGCCAATACACACATTTATGAAATAGACAGAAAATGGGACTTGATCTGCCTGGATGGGAATTAGACACAAATATAACATTTCTCTGTGTAACCATTCAGTTTTGCAGACCATGTATAGTCATTAAAATAAAAGGCATCTGCTGAACCACATTTTTCTACCTGATCCTTAAACAGGGATTGCAGGTTTTGCAGGTTGTAGCTTTTTTTTGATGGGGGAAAAATATAACAGGAATGTGAAATAATGAACATTGATAAAAGGCTAGAACAAAATAATAATATAGCAATAACACCACTTTATAACAGGAAGTGCATCATTCTCTTCTATCGAAGACGAGGGTTTTCCGTAACAACTTATTTTAACCTTTCAACCGTCTTTATGGAATTTCTTTGCTTTTTAAGGAGCTGCTCACCCAGCTGAGCTGTTGCAAGTTTTGGTTGTATTTTCTCTTTTACCTTGAGGAATTCTGTACATTTGTCAGGGTGACGTGGCTTCAGGTGTGTAAATAAATTTGTAGTAGTGAAATTTCTTACTTTGGTCCCTCCATGAATGACTTTAGTAAAGGATGTATTTTATGTTACTCTCACTTACTTTGAAAAAGCTCCACACAGCAGACATTTTCACGCCCAGCATCGCTGAAACGTTCGGCTCATCCGGAACACAACGAACATGTCATCAAATATCGCTTTCAGTTACTGGTCAAATGTAAGCATTGGTTTGATGGCAATAAAATGAAACATTCGTCATGAATGTGAATCCCTAATAATAAGATTTAAAAAACCCCCAAAAGGATAGTGGCCTACATTAGTGACCTGAGCAGTGGAGATACACTGAGTGATAGTGGGACCCTGAGGGGCCACATTTTAAATGCCATCATCTCACATGTCTCTGTGTTCACAGGGTCCTCTGGGTATCAGCGGTGCACCCGGATTTCCAGGAAACCCAGGTATGAAGGTAAGCAAAAGAAGAAGTTTAACATCTACACTCTGGGACACCAGTGGCACCGTGAAATGCACATATATAATATTCACACATCTACAATGATAGTCTTGTAGCGGTGTGTGTGAAGGTGCCAGAGTCAACTGCAGCAATCTGACTGCTGAGACTTGGGCTCTGAGCTCCATGTTGTTCTCCTCCAGGGTGAAGCTGGTCCCACGGGGGTGCGGGGCCCAGAAGGCCCCCAGGGACAGAGAGGTGATACGGGGCCGCAGGGCAGATTTGGTCCCACCGGCCTACAAGTATGTGGATTTTCTACCTGCTGTACCTATTTCAAGTATTTTGCTGCAGGCTTCATGTCTTCATTATAGCGGAGCTGAAACAGCGACTAAATGTTTGCAGGGACCATCCGGGACTGATGGAGGACCTGGATCCAAAGGTCCAGGGGTAAGTCCTGGGAAGCTTTTCCAGAAAGCAATACATCAGGAAATATTTTTTTCCTTATCAGTTTATTCTTTTCATGTTCTATTTCTTTACCTTTAAACCTGCCTGGTGTGAAATTACTACACTTTTCCTCTAATGCCCATATGCTATTAATATTAGCAGAGCAGAGATTTTTCTGCATGGATGTGTACTGTAATTTCCAGCCAATAAGGGGCTTGAACTAAGTGTGCTGGCCAAATCGAAAATGATGGTGAACTGAATGAGCAATTTTGTTTTTCTCCAGGGAACACCAGGCCCTCAAGGGCCTGTTGGTCTGCTTGGTCCTCCTGGTCCTCCAGGCCCTCAGGGAAGCACAGGACAACCTGGGATCAAAGGTCAAGCGGTAAGGTGTCCCTGGACTGAACGAAGCCGCATCATTTCACTTCACTCCTGTTGGGTGCAGCGTGTTGATGAGGAATATTGCTATTACAGGGAGATGTCGGCGTTCCCGGTTTCAAAGGAGAAGCTGGACCTAAAGGAGAACTTGTAAGTCAGATGTGTTATTCAGTATCGATTTACTGCATATGTTCCATGAGGAGGAGCAGTATGATGGTCAGTCAATTATGGCTGAAGGCTGTAAAAGCTCCTCCTCCAAGGGTTTACTTCTGTGAGCAGTGAGCAATGTTTGCTCTGTGTAAACTGTAGTGTGTAAAAGTGATTGACTGGTAGGGGTGTGATTCAGAGTAACAAACCCTGGTCAAGACATGTTTTGGTGAGACAATGTGCACAAAAGGAGGAGAAATTAGTGATTAAACTCTCTCAGGAGAAAATGAGGGAACAGTGGGCTATAGGGTGCTGTGTGTCGTCACAGGGACCCCTCGGTGCTCAAGGGCAAATTGGACTACAAGGCGAAGAAGGAAAGAGAGGCCCCCGTGGTGATTCTGGGTCCCTGGGACCTCCAGGTCCCCCTGGTGAGAGGGTGAGGTGGCTTTTCATTTCAAGCTGCACCTACTGGACATAAATTCAGAGGTCACCCTGGATGGATTTAAAGCACACTTCTGAAATGACACACACCTATGTCCCTGTCTTTAGGGTGCTCCGGGGAACAGAGGTTTCACTGGGGCAGATGGACTTCCTGGACCCAAGGTAAAAGCACAGCTGGAGCTTGTGGTTTGGATGAGTTTGGTTTTTGGGGTAGACATGGAAATAAATTTTCTCCACGGTCATTTTCAGGGTGCTCAAGGTGACCGAGGAATACCTGGGTCATCTGGTCCGAAAGGTGCTACTGGAGATCCTGGACGCACGGGTGAACCAGGCCTTCCTGGTGCCAGGGTAATGAACACCACAGAAAAGTGTTCTGTCACAGATTTGTGTGTTCCCCCCCTCCTTGGTTTCAGCTCAGCTCAGACAATGAGGATAATTCACTGTTACTGTCTTGTAATCACCATGTCAGTGTGATGTTGTCGCTGATAGTCTCTCTTGTTCGTTCTTTCAGGGTCTAACAGGAGCCACTGGAGTCCAGGGTGCTGAAGGGAAGCCAGGACCACTGGTAAGTCCTATAGTTCTGAGCATAATGGTTCCAGGGGACAGGCCCATGAAGAAATGATAAAGGCCATTTTCTCCTTTAGGGTCCACCAGGGGAGGATGGGCGACCGGGACCTGCAGGGTCCATTGGAACCAGAGGCCCGCCAGGATCGATGGGTTTGCCAGGACCAAAGGGTTTCAATGCAAGTATTCTAAGTCAAACTGTGGGAACCTGCACTCATTCACACACATTCCTGTATCAACAGAACAAGGAATGATGGAGTTGACTATATCATCTGGACTTTACTACAGTTGTCTTTAAGTAGATGCAGATGACCCCCCCAACCCTTCTTCTAACAGTTAATGTATTTAGGTATAGAACATGTTGAATCTGTATTGCTGCCCTGAGCTGAAAGCTGCCAGACACTCAGACTCTGTTTGGACTTGTGGCTCAACAGGGAGATCCTGGGAAGACTGGTGAACAAGGAACGCCAGGGTCTCCAGGGCAAAGGGTGAGTGAAGTCATCAGTAACTGTCACTCTTTAGTGAACTTTGTTGTAAGTGGTAGTAGGTGACTCCGATTCGCTGCCATGTACAGTAATGTGCTCATGGACAACCGTTCCCTCACAGGGTCCACCAGGAAAAGATGGAGAAGTTGGTCCAGCTGGTCCACCTGGTCCAGCAGTGAGTTCTTCATATAAACATTTTAAGACAATTTAAGACCTATTTACACTGAATCTGTCAGTTTTAAGAATCTGCATCAAACATTAAAATTTATGATATCGCTCCCTTCAGGGTGTTGCTGGCGAAAGAGGAGAACAGGGACCTCCGGGAGTAAATGGCTTCCAGGTAAGCAAATATGGCCACTTACATTATATGCATTATATGTGTTTCACGCGTCACAGTTATTATTGATAAGAATTTGACACATTATGTCTTAATTGTTTTTTGTGTCCTAGGGTTTGCCTGGACCCCCAGGCCCACCTGGAGAAGGAGGAAAGCCAGGTGACCAGGTGAATCATCTGGTTTTCACTTGACAGTTTGGCAAGTTCGTTGTCATCACAGCTGTTCGGTGACATTTGACTGAGGATTCTGTGCTGATGATATTCAAGTTGAACAAGGCAACTCTGCTGTAACAATCATGAATTAATTTTGTTCCTATTTAGGGAATTCCTGGGGAAGGCGGAGCTGTTGGTGCTACTGGCCCAAGGGTAAGTTACATAAGTGGCTGAGGACACCTGTTTTTTGGGAGTTAGAACACATCCTGCAATGAAACTGTCTCCTGTGCCTTAGGGAGAGCGTGGAACTCCAGGTGAGAGAGGAGAACTTGGTCCTCTAGGCCTCCAAGGACCTAAAGGTATCCCAGGAGCCGCTGGACCAGATGGACCAAAGGTGCGTCAATATACTAGTTAAGCCCAGAAATTCAATGCAGCTGCTAACAGCTGGGTGTTTTTAACGAAAAAGTTATTTTTGGGTCTAGAGAAAAAATATCCATCAATGTCGCTCTCTTTTTTTTGCTTTTTTCCACCAGGGAAGCCCAGGTCCGACTGGTGCACTTGGTGACGTCGGTCCTCCTGGCCTCCAGGGAATGCCTGGAGAACGTGGGATCTCAGGACCCCCTGGGCCTAAGGGAGACAGGGTAAGTCCTCTCTCACTGGCTACCTTCAGTCTTTGCTTGTTGTGCGTGAGCTTTTTGTAATGTGTTTCCCATCATTTAAGGGATCTCCTGGTGAGAAAGGATCAGAGGGAACTCCAGGAAGCGATGGTGCACGGGTGAGTTGAGACACCTTAAGTTTAGGGCACATATGGAGATTACAAAGACTGGATGGCCCATGTGTATCTCTTACTGTCCAGAATAATGTTTTCCTTTTCGTGGTAGGGACTTCCTGGTCCTCTTGGGCCTCCCGGGCCAAGCGGACCCAGTGGGGAGAAGGTGAGAGTGTAGCTTCTTCTGGAATACAGGGTGATTCTATATTTACTGAGTGAGCTGTGGATTTGACTGCTGTTTCACTCTAGGGTGAACCTGGACCACGGGGTCCACCTGGACCTCAAGGATCACGAGGAAGTCCTGTAAGTAAAAGTGGGAAATGAGAAGGGAAAATTTATCAGCCTGAAGAGATGTAGTATGACCATAGCTCCATCCAAGGACGTACCAATTTTTACAATGTTATGGTTCACTCCTTTAGATGATAGACGCAGACAGATAGATAGGTAATTTATTAATTCCCACAGGGAAATTTACAAAAATATTTGTATGGCAGCAGAGGGATTCGAACCCATGCCATCAAACTGACTGGAAGCTAAGATCCTTAGATCACTCAGGTGCTTTCATACAATCTTATTCCATTCTTCTTAGGGATCTCGTGGAGAACCAGGCCCCACTGGTGCTGTTGGATTTTCTGGACCGCCTGTAAGTCTCCTCCAGTAGTGTGATTTTTCAGCAATGTCCAAAAAGCACAGGACTATCATTGTCAGGTTCATCTCTGCTTTAAATGCAGGGTCCTGATGGTCAACCAGGGGTCAAAGGTGAACCAGGAGAACCAGGACAGAAGGGAGATGCTGGATCTCCAGGACCTCAGGGCTTAGCTGGTGCTCACGGGCCCAGTGTGAGTGCACAGTCGATGTCCAGTACTCTCTACAAGCCGTACATGATACGCTAAGCGCCTCACTACCACACCGTTTGCTGGTCATGATAAATTAATTGTTATGATGAAATCAATTTTGTTTGATATTTCAAAGGGGCCAGTTGGGGTTGCTGGACTGAAGGGTGGTAGAGGAACCCAAGGAGCTCCAGTAAGTGAAGAGTCCGTCATTTCCCCTAAGCTTATCTGACCACCTCCCCCCAGGTGTGGTTAGAGCAATATTTCAAATCTGTGTATCCATTCTTTTAGGGTTCAACAGGTTTCCCTGGATCTCCTGGTAGAGTAGGTCCACCAGGACCAACTGTGAGTATCCTTCTGTCTGTACTGGTGAAATGGTAAGGCCAAGAAAATCGCTTTAGACCCTAATGGTGATGTTTAAACGGTCAGGGTCCAGTTGGACAGCCAGGACCCATTGGACCCCCTGGAAAGGAAGGTCCTCCTGGAATTCGTGGTGAAAATGGACCTCATGGGCGTCAGGGAGAGCGAGGTCCCCCAGGCCCTGCAGGGAACGCAGGAGACAAAGGAGACCCAGGAGAAGACGGGCCACCGGTAAAGTTCCAAACGTGTCCAGCTCTTGTTTTACTCACTCACTATCTGCGCTACCCCATGTGGCCCAGGTAAAAAAGGTACAGTGGTGGAAAGGTGAAAACATGTTATGTAATCAGCACCGTGTGTGTGTGTGTGTGTGTGTGTGTGTGTGTGTGTGTGTGTGTGTGTGTGATGTATATTTTATATTAACTTTCACATTCTTTATTAGCACACATATAACAATGTACTCTGTGTGTGACATTACTACATGCTGTGTGTGATGCATTACCTCCACCCCTCTTTGCCTGAATTTTGACATTTCAAGATACTAAGTAACCCTTTTGGAGTTTAATGAATATCACTGCACAAAAGCCTAACTTAACCTGGTTGCCAGACGTCGCCTGTGGCTTGAAAAACAAAGCTGTGCATAAAGTTCAAACAGACAGAGATTCAGCAGTACAGGGAATGCAGTTTGTTTAAAGGGCTGTTTCCCAACCTGAGAACTTCCATCTCAGTACCTTTCGCTGTTAAATACAGCTGGAACACCTACTAGTTTTGCCATCGTCTAGGGTACGAATTAGGAACCATCAGTTTTTTTTTTTTAAGTCAAAGTGTGTCTGGTTAGGTGCCTCACATTCTATGCAAGATGAAGAAGTGAAAGCTGTTTATGTAAATGCATGACCGGTAATGGATTCATTCCCTGTTGCCAACAGGGACCTGATGGTCCACCAGGTCCAGCTGGAACCACAGGACAGAGAGGCATTGTAGGACTTCCTGGTCAGAGAGGAGAGCGAGGAATGGTTGGACTTCCAGGCCCAGCAGTACGTATCTGATCGACTGACGTTGACCCCAGAAAGTGCAACTAACCAACATTGTTTGGTACCATGTCTGCATGGTGTAAAACATCTGCTTTACATGCCGAGTCCTACTTCATAACTGTGCTGGCAAGAGAATCAAACCTTCACTTGATTTGTCCCCTTTAGGGTCCTCCAGGAAAGCAGGGTGGCACAGGACCCTCTGGTGACAAGGGACCAGCAGGACCTGTTGGAGTGCCAGGTGCAAATGGACCTCGAGGAGACCCTGGTCCAGATGTAAGACGTGGTTTGCAGAAGAGATTATAGCTGACCTTCTGAACAACCCTTCACTTCATTTGTTGACAGTGGGGAAGCACAGGGATGTTTTATCGCTCCAGCAAGTGGGCATTCTGACCAAAGCTGCTGTCTTTCTTTTCAGGGACCTGCTGGCTCTGATGGACCACCAGGAAAAGATGGAGTACTAGGTGCCAGGGTAGGAGCCTGTTATCTCCCTTAATAGCATTAGTAACTCCTCCACTAATATGCTGGCTTAGTTATACCTTTATTCACGGTGACATAAAGAGCGTCCGGTGAGAGCTCAGTCTTCGCTAAGATGATTAAGGTTCGGTACCTGAATATAGGTGATGAAAGCAGTCTTAGAACCTCTAGCTCTTCCATATCCTTTACTTCCTGTGACAAGGGCTTGTCTAATGTGCAGGGAGACCGTGGGGACCCGGGTCCTGAGGGTCTGGCTGGTGCCCAGGGGGCTCCAGGAACCATAGGTCCAGTTGGAGTGCCGGGTGGCCCAGGGAAAAGAGGAGAGACGGTGAGTTCCCTCTGCTGCCATATTTCTGGTTTGTTACATACAGTCTTCCACACAGAAGATCTCTTGCCAGATTCTTGCCCACGTGTTACTGAACTAGACCAGTATGACACAGTCTGTTATTAGAGGGTCGCGGTTCGGCGTGTATGATGAGACAGCATCTACCCAAAATACAAAAGTTTCCGTTTATAGTCATCCACTGTCTCATCACTCCACCTTCTTTGCTCACAGGGATCAAGAGGACCAGTTGGACCCCCTGGTTTAGCAGGAAAGCGAGGATTAATAGTAAGATGATATTTTGGTACATTTTCCAGCAGCCCACAGCACAAGTTTCATCACTGCACACAGCTGTGGTCCTTCATAATCTGTGTCCTTCCAAATACAGAAGCTGATCCTGTGCTCATTATGTTTTGATGGCACCAATGAAGGCACGTATGTAAAATTCCTCATGTTGCGCATCCATTTAAAACCCAGGGGCCCCAAGGGCCAAGAGGAGATAAGGGAGAGCTTGGAGAGCATGGAGAGAGGGGACAGAAAGGTCACAGAGGCTTCACTGGGCTGCAAGGCTTACCTGGACCACCAGTACGTAAAGTGTTCACGCACACGTTGCTTAGTTTTCAAACTTCTCACTTATCTTCTAATTATGCTTTGAACATGTTTTTGGTGTGTAGGGCACCCCAGGTGAGCAGGGATCTTCAGGAATTGTTGGACCAAGTGGCCCAAGAGTAAGTGTCTCATATCAAGCTGCAAAGGAAGGGACACACACACAAAAAAAACTTTCACAAACATTATTATTAAAGTCCAAAAGAGAAACCCACCCTTAAGATCATGACTACCTTTAGGGACTTCCTGGACCTGTTGGACCCTCAGGGAAGGAGGGTAATGTCGGTGACCCAGGTCCCAGGGGACCACCTGGAACCCGTGGCATCAGTGGTGACATTGGACCAGAGGTGAGCTACACTAACATTGAAAATAAAAGAACCTGACAGAGTTGCTGTTGACTAAAAAGGTGCAAGTCCAGACTTCAAAAGATATGGAAAATAATGTCTTTGTTCATTTTATTGACGCTTATTAGGGACCCCCTGGAGAACCAGGGCCTCCTGGACCCCCTGGGCCCGCTGGCCCCCCAACAGCGGCCATGGAGGACCTCTTTGGCAGTCCCCAGGACTACGATGATGGTCCCCCACCTCCCCCTGAGTTCAGCAAAGATGAAGCTCTTCCCAACAGCAACTCCTCGGACCTCTTCCAAGCAGACCCTGGGGTGCAGGCCACTCTGAAGGCCCTCAGCGGGCAGATTGACAGCATGCGCAGCCCAGACGGCAGCAAGCAGCACCCGGCCAGGACCTGCGAGGACTTGAGACAGTGCTACCCACTGAAAAAGAGCGGTTGGTGTAACTTCTCTGGGTTCCCTTAGGAAGTCCTTAAGAGAGTAGGGAGGGATGTGGTTAAAGACCTGACTAAAATACCACCAACTGCAAATCACTGATTCGTGCTACTACTGCAGCACAGAGACGACTTAATCGAAAAACCCCAACTGCATGAAATCTGTCAAGCTAGTCTGCTCAGCATCAAACAGCACATTCTCACATCACCTTGTGATATGATGCCCCCCACTGCTGTGTTTACAGGGGAGTATTGGATCGATCCCAACCAGGGGTCCTCAGAGGACGCCATCAAAGTGTACTGCAACATGGACACAGGGGAGACGTGCATTTCGGCAAACCCATCAAACATACCCCGCAAGACGTGGTGGACCTCCAGGTCGGCAATGCAAACGCACGTCTGGTTTGGAGCCGACATGAACGGCGGAGTCCGGGTAAGACTGAGTTCCCAGAAAGCGCACACTTATCCTTCTTCTCTCCCGCAGCGAAACCGTTTCTGCTGTTCCAGGATGGTTCTGTTTCAACATTAATTTTACAACTGTGATAATTTTTTTCAGTTCACCTATGGAAACAAAGACCAGGCGCCCAACTCTGTGACCGTCCAAATGACATTTATCCGCCTGCTATCCAAAGAGGCGTCTCAGACCATCACTTACCACTGCAAAAACACAGTGGGCTACAAGGACCAGAAAGCTGGAACCCTGAAGAAAGCCATCGTCTTCAAAGCTGCCAATGACCTGGAGCTGAAGGCAGAAGGAAACAGCCGCTTCCGATATACCGTCATCGAGGACAGCTGCTCTGTAAGTTTGGCAACGTGACCTCTGGTGCTAGCGACTGCAGAATGTAGGAAGACCTCTTGGCTCACACAGATGTGGTTGTTTAGCGTGAGATGATATCGGGCCTTTGGGCATTCTGGCTGCATGTGCATTTTCTACTCAGTGTGGGGTGGATTGAAGTGAAACTTCTTCCCAAAGTAGTCAAATTAATCAGTAAACAAATCAAAAGTAAAATTAGTCTGGCAGGACTTGTAAAGTGCCTTCATGTTAATTTATTTCAAGGAGGCTGAAGGTCTTCCATAGCAAGCCAGGTTGTTCCCGAACGTAGACATCACCTCCAAAACACAAACCATCTTTCATATTAGCAGTAGCTTCAGGGACGCCCCGAGGTGGGGGGAGGGGGTTGCGAGTCACCCTCAGGCTTTGGCCTAACTGTGTCAAACAGCTCAGTGCAGCTTTCACCCCTCTCTCTGCAGGAGGCCAACGGAAAGTGGGGGAAGACCGTGTTTGAGTACAGGACTCAGAAAACGGCAAGACTGCCAATCGTGGACATGGCCGCCATCGACATCGGCCGCGCAGACCAAGAGTTCGGCGCTGACATTGGGCCAGTTTGCTTTGCATAACTCCAAGTAAACGGACGCTTTATAGCGAATCCAGGGACACCTGCAGGAGGCGCTGATACGGACAGCGAGTGTACAGAGGGTGTGACAGTGTGGTCTCCCAGGTAGGAATTTTACTGTCCTCCACAATTTGACAAAGATTTAAAACTTTTTTTTTTAGCATGCAAAGGAGGATCTTAAAGGGAAAATAACCAGAATTGAGGATTCTGCTGTATAGTCTGGCATTAAAATACACAAGTGCCTTATTCAGTCGTTCAAGAAAATCTACTTGTATAATGAGCAAAAGATTTGGCCAGGAGATTTTAAAATCAGCATTTTATATATATATTTTAAAAAGTTAAAACTAGAAAGAAAAAGACAATGACCCATACTGGAAATGTTGAGAATAAATGTCACATTGACAATAATTGGCAAGCAAATAAACAATTCTTAACTGCTGTTTTAATAGCCCGAATCATGACAAAATGTGCCATCTGAGAATCATTTATTACACTATTACACAAACATTTTTATTTTGTAAAAAGTTTAATATGCTTTTTAAAATATCCAGGCAATAGTTTGAAGTTTCTTTTTTCATCGATGGTGCTACAGAGGAAACTGAGCTCTTCCGAGTCTGTTGGAAAAAAAAACATTGTTTTTGCAAACTGAATTTTCTAAACTAGTATAATTATGTTTATTTTGTGCTGCCTTTCCTGTATTTGCTTGGAAGTCGAAGAGCAGATCAGACTGTTGGTTCCTCACTGTAAGCTACCTCACCTCTAAGTACTGGGATGCTTCAAGTACCTGTAATTATTATCACAGGTGTTGTATTTAAATAGGAATCACAGGGGGCGCCTCTCAGCGGTGGTCCCGGGTTCGGCAGTGCAATAGAGTTTTCCGTCACCAGCGTGTCAGTGCAGCTAGTGTCCTGTGAATGACCTGCCGGAGGCGCTGTGGCCGTGTCTTTAACTGTCCACATGCCGTCTTTTGTGATGCTGCCTGACATCGTTCTTACTTTTTATGCATATTTTTAGTGCAACTTTTCTCTTTCGAAGCAGAAATGCTACAAATGCCATTTTCATCAGTGTGCTTCGTTACATGTAAAATTAAATGCTTTTTATCTGTAACAATCTTGTCAAATTACATTAAAAGCTTAGGTTCGTTTTTGTAGAAATAAAACTCCTGTTGGCAGCAAATGATGTTACACGTTTGAACAGAACACAGTTGGTATTTTAATATGGTTTAATTGTGTGTTCTTATTTCCTGTTGGTTTCACATTATTAGACTTTTCCCTTATTTATTTTCTTGATGTTGTATGTTAAGGTCATGATCAGTAAGACGATGTTTATTCCATGTAAACCATTTTCAGTAAAGAACACGAAAGAACTGTACTTGCCTGGGAAAGTGGGCTCTGTCTCAAACCAACAACCCTCCAGTGCTGTAAGCAAGGGAAGCGTACAGGTTCTGTGTCACTCACCCACCACTTGGGCTCCTCTATCTCAGCATGAGTCAGGGGGGGTTGAGACCCCCCAAGGTTGCTGAAATTTCAGCATATTAATGTAGACCCAGTACAGAGGGGCGAACGGGCCACAGACGAGGGTCCAGAAAGAAGCTATTGGAGCGAGTCTCACAGTGCGAGGAAGCAGGTCCCCAAAGGGATCAACATGCACAACACACAGAATCCAAGTCCACATATCAACAACATAATTCATATCAGTTCTTTAATATCTACAACGGCAAAAAAATAATAATTGCATATGGATAAAAGAATACCAGACAGAGATTTTTCTTTCTGATGCCAGCAGTGACACTGGAATATATGACAGGAAATAAAACTGCAATACAAATACACATCAGAAAGTAAATAAGTTCTAAGTGACTTAATGTTCTGGAAAATTCCACAACTCTGACGAGAAATATGCGTTTTGAAACGTACATAGTGTTATATATCACCATGAGCTAGCTAAGCACTGACATACTGTGATGCAGAGAAAAATTTTACTGTTGCAGTTCCTATCACACGTTTTAGAAAGTAATGTTTTTTAAAACTATAATAATGGATTTATGCACAGAGTGGAGACAGAAACGTCGAATGCAGCAGAATTTACCGCCGTGGTATTTACACGCTTCATCAACTGGTGAACCCAGACCGTGCCGGTGTTAAACCATACAAAAATAGGACATTTTTATTTACTCTGTGCGTGTGTGTGCACGTGTGTGTGTGTGTGTGTGTGTGTGTGTGTGT
The DNA here is from genome assembly GCA_900497675.1 of Arapaima gigas. Taxonomy (NCBI): domain Eukaryota; kingdom Metazoa; phylum Chordata; class Actinopteri; order Osteoglossiformes; family Osteoglossidae; genus Arapaima; species Arapaima gigas. Next base: position 91,488 of record UFQX01000156.1, on the reverse strand, counting down.
GTGAGACAGAGAACCTAAGTGAAACACAGACAGACGTTTATTGACTAGGGGAACCTCAAGAGCAGAACGCCAACATCCCGATACAGAGGTCCAGTTTTGGGACACGCGCGTCTCCTTGCTGCTCCTCGGCATCAGCTGCGATCGTCCACAGGTTCCGAAGAGAAGACTGTGCCCTCCAAGGTCAGTCCCATTTTGAACCCCTCCTGGGAGAAACATATGGAGAACGGTCATTTGCACTGTCCATAGCACGGTCATCGGTGTGACCCTTGTGGTGAGTTTCAGCAGATGGACCACACTCCACACACACTGACACAGGAACACATGCTTACACCTAATGACCATGCAAAGTGTGTGCAGTGTTGCAGTTTCCATGACCGACACACAATGAGCACGAAAACAAGGGAAAACAGATTTAGACCCTGTATATATTTCACTTCCTGCAATGGCAGACAAACCAAACATTTGAAATGTACTTAACTGTGGATATCTCAAGTACACATAAACAGTGCAGGCAAACAAAAACATCCTTATTCTGTTTTCTGATCACTGCCACTTAGGAATACCAGATACAAGCTGTGGACACTGTGGAAGTGAGTTGAATTAAGGTGGTCCAATACTCTTTTACTGCTGTCTTTTGGCCCAAAATAAATCAAAATTCAGATTCTGTCTGCTCCTCTACTGGCAGAAATTTTAGAGAAGACATAAAGAACATGCAGTTAAAATGAATAAACCAGAAAATGTTTGAAAAAGTGTAAGTCGACCATCTGTAACACGAGGACACAGCGCACACTGGACGCGTGCAAACTCGCATGGGTCACGAAAGGAGACGTTTGGAAATGTTTTGGCTAAAGCATGCTGCACATCAAAATGAGCACAAGTCCACACGCTGACAGACGTGGAGGATGTGGAGACAGACTGGGGGTTCAGAGCGGAACAGGAGTGTACAAACCATCTCTGACGCTGCGGGGACGGCGCCAAAAGACAAAACAAAAGTGGAAAGAGGAACCATTACCAAGGATTCAGCATGGATGCAGGAACATGGAGTCGGTGATAACAGGACATTTTCAATGTGTTGTGATGCACCATCAGCTGTGTGGAGGAAACAGGCCAGCGGGAGCCAGGAGTCCCACAGTTCACTGTCCTCCCAAAGTGAAGTGGAACTGGCTTTCAGAGAGGAGCCTCTGTTTAACGGGGGACACTGTAGCCACAGCATCTCACCATGTGGACGTAAACAGAGGAGCATGATGCCACAGCACCACAGCCCTGCTTGACTACGTCCGATGATGCGACGACCTCTGTGTCCTGTGGTGAAGTCATGCTGAAAAGCTAAACTGTGCTATATCGTCTACAAATATATTAATAAAAGTACTAAAACATGGAATTTCTCAACAGCTCCAAAGCTACGAGAGGTTCCTGTTTATTGCTTTGTGGTCACCTGCATCTCATCCAGCTTGGACTGGATGTCCGGAGGAAATTCAGACACTCCGCAGATGAACGGGTCGAAGGGTTCGGCTCCGAAAAGGTCTTTTCCTGCACCTGAGAGAAGAACATCAGCATCAGGTGGTCGCAGGGGCTTCAAAACATTCATTACATCCTGCGGCAGGACTCACTTTTCTGTTGTTCACTAAACACCATTTAAAAAGAAAAGTGTGAAAAACAGACCTCACTACTGCATGTGATGAGGTCCACTTACAATATATTATAATCAATTACACACACGTCCAGTTTATTAGGCACACCTTGCTAGAACCAGAAACCATTTCTATTACCCGCTTTGTTCGTTCTGATTCTTGATTTAATAGTAACCAAAACTATCAACCGCTCTGCGTACTTTATGAAAACTGAGTTGCAAACACAGTTTGCTGTTCGCGTAAAGTAGGTGTACCTAACAAAGTGCCCGGTGAATGTATAACACACAGATTACGTGGATGCACAGGGTGAGGGACCCCCAGGGGGGCTGCAGAGGAGTTGTGTGTGTGGGTGTGTGTGTGTGTGTGTGTGTGTGTGTGTGTGTGTGTGTGTGTGTGTGTGTGAAAGAGATTCAGCTCGGTGGCATTGGACTTTGAGATGGAACAGCACACACAGAAGCCATAATACCACGTGACAGTGGTGAACTGTCGATCCTGATCCTGATGACTCACTGGTAGGTTTGGTCACAAGCTGAGTGGTCAACGTGCCGTTGTTGGCGGGTACCGGGGTCAGGATGGCAGTTGGGGAAAACGGCACCATGTCGAAAATGTCTGTAGAGGGAGCTTTTGCCGAGAGGCCTCTTGGCTGTAGGAGGGTAGAGAGGTGACAATGGTGTCATCACAAACTCCAGCTCACGAAGATCATCTGAGCAGAGGACACCCTGGGTCTAGAACCCCACGCTGATCTGGACAACTATGCTTTCCCGAAAATCACCCAGGGCAGCGTCAAAAGCACGAGGTTCACGGATCACACAGACAGAGCAGACAGAGAGAGGAGAGATTTACATGAGGCTGCGGCATGGTGAGTCCGCTGGGGGGCCTGGGAGGAGCCTTGTTAGCAGGTGGAGGAGTTAGTAGCCCTGTGGAGAGGCTGGAGTCGGGGGAGCTCATGGGAGTGAGCGTGACAGAGGAGATCTCTAAACACGAAAACGACGTCAGGTTATGACACCAGAAGAGAGACGAAGGCCTTTGCAGCACAAACGCTTCGCTAGTCGAGCTTAGGTGCAGCAGCTGTGGAAATACGCAGACAGAGCGTTTAGTTGGGAGGCGACAGAGCAGGAAAACGCTGCACACGCCAAACGGGCTTCTTACTACAACCTTAGTTGATGCTGGCAAGATCTCACACACTCCAGCAACTTCATCATGTCCTTTACATCACACTTGGAGGTACAAATCCACAAACTCACTGGAGATACTTGGGAAATCATTAGTTGCTCCTCAAGGTTGTGCAGTTGCTTTTTCAGCTCTGAATTTTCTGTTTCCAACTCTTGAATCTGTAAAATAAACAGGTGTAAGTTTTCTTCAACATCGTATTACCAGCCTAGGTACCTTGGAGAAAGAAGTCAGATAAATGATGGATGACAGTAATGAAATAAACCAAAGGGGGACCAACTCTTACTCTCTTCTGCAAGCTTCCTATCTGCTTTCTGGTCTCCACATCCTTTCCCCCAGACTCCAGGAACTTCTTATAGGCAAGGTCGAAGGCCTGTCCAATGGTGAGGGTTATCTCCTCCGCCTGGAAAGCAGAACACATACAGGCTGCAGAGCCACAGTGCCGTCCACCACAGCTCTTGTGGAAGCCATGATGCCGCTGCAGCTGCACAACAGACCAGAAGACAGCTTACACATTTCTCACTGTCAAACACGTAGCAGAGGTGTTTGTTGGACTCTGAATCCTTGCAGATGAACGTAAATATCCTCTTGTCCGTCTTGTCATCGGCGCAGAACGATATCCTGTGCAGCTGGCAATTGTGCTGCACCTCCTGGAAGAGTAACAAAACCTCTGAGACCAGCAGGTGACCGAGCCAAAGAAACAGCCCCATTCTGTCCCAAGACCAAAGAACCACATTCACGTGGTTGTCATGGAAGCATTCAGAACAGGCAAAACAATGTATGTTAAACATACAATTTACTTTTAAAAACAACAGTCAAAAACATTTGAGAAGCAGCAGACCTGGATGTGGGACCATATTCTTGTACATGTTTGTTTGGAGACTCACTTTTGTTTTGGGATCTAAAATCTTCACTCCATAGATGGAGATCTGTAATTCCACTTTGGGAATCTTCTGACCCTCAGATTTCTTGATATGTCTTTGAAACTGTAGAAAGAATATGAGAGCTTTGAATAAGAACAATCAAAAGCTCTTCAACCTTCACTCTGGGGCCCTGCAATCTGTTTTTAACCCTGTCATGTTCCAAGACAAATTGAAAATTATTTGCATGGCATAAATTAAGCGATAAAACAAAGTCACAATGGCCTTAATTTCTCCAAAGCATCCTTTTCATAGGCAACATATTCCTTCATGGTGAACAGAGGCAGAAAGAACAAAATAAAATAGAACAAGAAAAGATAAACCACACAGGTCTGTGTCAGGTGTGGAGTTTGTCTGACACTAGAAGAAACTGAACGCCCTCCAGCTGCGCTTGCCACGTTGAGACGTGAGCTGTGAAAAAGAAATCTACTGAGGATCGCAATGGTAAATAAGGTAGAATAATTAAACTATCTCCATGGCACTACAGTCCTTTAAGGAAACCTGGCCTCCCTCAAGATCAACTCCCAGTCCTGTCCACCGGCAGCGCATTCCGGTCATTTGTCTTTTTTTTGGGTTTCCAGACAACTTGTGTTTCCCGGGGTGGGGTTGCCAGCCCCGTGCCACCCCCAGCCTGAGGAACTAGGATGGGCGATTGACAGTGACCAATTCGCGTGAAACACATCTTAGGACTGTGGGAGGAAAGTGCACAACCCAGAAGAAACCCATACAGACACAGGGGGGAAACATGCAAACTCGACACAGACTGAGCTGGACTCAAACCCACAGCCGTACAGTCACTGTAACGCTGTGCTGCCTCATAGTGGTACAAAAAAAAGAGCAAGGAAAGTAAAAGAGAGACAAAAATGGCATCGATGAAGGGATTTAACACCCAAAGAAGGGAAGAGAGGAATAACTACATGCTGATGAAAGAGATGTCTCGATGGATTCTACAATAACCTACCATAATAAGGCTACCAACTGGCATTAATTCTTTTTGAAATCCATCAATATTTTCCATTAGCGTTTAAGACCTTTTTAAAAAGCACAAATTACAGAAAGCATTACAGTCAGTAAAATGCTGTTTTCCATCATCCTCTCAATAATAAGTGTAAGAAAATATGGTTTAGTTTTTAGTGTTCACATGTAGGGTGAGGTCATCTTCCACAGTGTCACAAGCCACAGTGAAGGTCCCTCCAGTGAACCTCCCTCATCAGGGTTCCAGCAGCTTCTCCTGCACACCTACCAGTCTGTGGCTGCGTGATCAGACCTGACTTTCAGAAGAACTTCAAGTGCAGTGTGTTTACTCCTGCTCACACTGTTGTGAGTCTTCTCCTTTGACCAGCAACTCTGCTCCCACACCCTTGCGTGCCTTCTGTCTCAAGACCTGTTGCGGACGACTGCACCTTTTTGTTCTCTAAATAAAATCCTGCACTTTGTTTCGCCTTTGACTCACGTGTCCACCTCTCTATAGTGGGCAAAAGAAATCACACCCCACACATAGACACCAACTCTGGTCGCTCAGGCGTCTCAGCCAGCCCTCCTGTCTGACGTCCTCTGAGTCCCACAGATCACAGAGATCTTGGCCCAGCCTGTATTTTCATTCTTTGCAGATCAACAGCAAGTTTGAGACTGAATTATTGCCCTCAGACACACACACACACACACACACACACACACACTCTCTCTCTGTTCAGCATCACGACAAGAATAGGGCAGTGTGATGGAAACTTTCCCCATGCAAAATCATGACATTGTGTGGGTGTTATGGCTACAGTTTTGTTTACTGTTAAAAATACATGAATCCATTAAAAAATAAAGATAAAATAGAGAAAGTGAAGTGAATAGAGCTGACTGACTGAGTTAAGTGACAGAAACCTTCTCATTTCATCACATTTCATACACGAATGCACCTTGCAGTCATATTTAATGTTCATTTTACTCACTGTCAACAACCAAGTGGTCTTACACATTTTGCAAATGCTTTTGTCCAAAGCAACATACAGCTCTAAACCACTTACAACAAGCAGTAGTGACAGGAGAACAGGTTAAACCTCAATATATTAAGGTTAAGCAGAATTTGAACTGTGATATATATTTTGTTTCTCAAGTATTGATGGCACCACCTCCTGCCCCTTTTGTTGTATTTTGTAAACACAACTTTTAAAAACATTTAAATAAACCATGATATATAAAAATAACTTGAAAATAACTATGTGTATTTAGTATGTAATCATTTAATATCACATCATATGCAGATGATATTAGGAAAAACATCATGGGATTTCATTTAAAATAACGCAGGGAGACAGAAAGAGGAAGAGAAGCGACAGCACATCACCTCCACCTCACCTTGAGCTTCCTGACCGCATCCCGAACTACATCAGTTCCCTTGGGCTGGTCCACCTCCGTGCTGCCCAGGAACTGCCCGTGGAGGAGGACATGAAGCAACATATCAGACATGCATCTCACATACATCACATAAACTTCACATTAATCTAAATGTGTTCACTGTTGTTCCTGGTCTGTGGTTCAGCTCCACACGCTGCAGAACCCACCGCCTGGATGCAGATCAGACGAAAAAATGACCGTTGCTGGAAGCCACCAGACAAAACCCTGGAGATCATTCAACATCTTACTCATTGTGCGAAATCTCTTCCGTACATATCTTTACATTTACCATGTGGCGCAATTATCACGGTTTCAAAAACCATTTTCCAGGGAAACTGGGGGAAGCATTTGTCGTCTGCAACAGGGCCCTGCTTACTCAGCAAACACGCGTCACGAGACGGCAGATTGCGCTCAGAGATTGTTTTCGTCGGCCGGCTCATTAATGAAATATGTATGGATTTAACTCCGTGGAAATCAATTATTCTTCTGCAAATTAAAGCACTGCTGATACTGCTGCAGTGCCGTGGGCTCATACGCTGCTCTTTTGTGCTCCATGGCTGTTCTCACTAGCAGGGGAATGGAGTGCGTGCCCGCGCGCGTGCGCGCACACACACACACACACACACACACACACACACACACACACACACAAAATCAGAGCATGGGGACAGTCCCCTCCCACAGTCCTGGCGTGTACCTTGGCATTGTAGGTGATGTGGTGCTTCGCCAGGGCTTCGGGAGTGTGCATCCATGACTTGTCTGGAAAGACATAGAAACAAGCTGGAGAAGCAACAGGCCCCATCCTCCACCATCCCAAACCCTCACAGCCCCAAATTTGACAGTCAGAAGACCTCTGTGGCGGGACGGGCATCTTCCACTCTGCGATTAGTGTCCTGCGTCCCTCCCTCCCCATGCAGCAGTTTCACCATGTGCTTATCTTCAGTCCTCGAATCTTTGTTCAGAGAACTTATCAGACTATTGACTGCAAAATAAGGAGGATCCGAGGAAAAGCAAAGCTTGCTGGGAGCGTTCCTCAACCAGACAGCTTTTACTGTGTGTTAAACCTACAGTGTGAGCAAACTGGGGCCTGAGCGACCACTGACTCTCCAAGGCTATTATCCATTATTGCCTTAATGTTCATTCTAATGAACTCTACAGTAAATGCCACCTGGGGCATCCTGTATCATCCGCTACAGATAAAACAGGCGCGACACGAACTCTCCAAGGGCTCCAACCCAGAGGAAAACAAAACAACCACCAGCTAATCTACAATCTAGTTCATTCAGAGCTCCACTAGATCGAAATTCCAGTCCTTGAAAAGTGAGGTCTGAAACACTTCCTGCTTCCACAGGCGAACCATCATTGAGCCAAACAAGCAGAGAAAGGTAGTAATTCCACGGCGAGAAAGGAACGAAACCCGGTAAATCCACGGCGCTGAGTAGATTTCAGTCACCTTGGAGAACAGCAGAAAAAAATTGCTCCTATTTTTTGATATTTGTATTTAAAATTCAGCTTTGGGGCTAAAATTAAACTGTGTGTGTAGCAGCCGGAGTCATTAAAGTGAGCACATCCATTTAAAACTGCTGTTTGTGTCAAATTTAGCGCCCAGTAATCCTTCTCCTGCTGCAGCACATTCACTGCTGATGCGAAAGGTCAGAGAGATTCCGGGTGCCCATCTCTGGAACCGTCCTGCCATCGACTGCCCTGCTTAAAAGGTCAAACCGAGAGGCTAATTCTAATTATGCATTTGAGGCATCATTAAAAGATAAAATACGCAAAGCAGACTGCAAATGCATGCACTGCCTGGAATAAACACTGGCTTCGTGTGGCTGGAGTCTTGAGTTAAAAATCAAGAAAACCGTGATCAAGAAATCAAGCGTTGAAACTCCTCAACTCTGTGATGTAGGAGAAGCCCCTTCCCACTGTGGTGTCTACCAAGGATAGACGCCTCAATACTGCAGACAGTAGAGGAGCTTCAACGCAGAATTAAAGCCCCCCCCCCCGGCTTTGCATCCAATCTCACACGCGAGCTGCCGTACGTGCCGACGCAACAATGACAAACAGCAGCATTACAACCAGTAACGCCGTGATGCATCGATGCCGCCAGTAAAAATGACCGCTGATACGATCATAACCATCACATGGACATCAGCAGCACTGTCAACTTTGCACAAAAATAAAATTTTTATTTTTCACAGTTGTAAACTGCATCAATCACTGAAACTGACACATCATATTAAGAGTCATATTAATATTTATTGGCATAATTTTGAACACATCCAGGCTGCAGTACCACTACAGGCTCATAGGGGACGTGACGCTGTTCACTCACTGTTCATTATTAAGTTATTTTATTACCATTACAGAATTACTTAATCCAGTGCAACTGATATGCCCTCATATGAACCATTTGTACACCCTAATACAACACATTCGGGCACGTCGGACAAAGGTACTACAGCAAGACTTGGGACTGGAACCAACAACCTATGATTACTCATCATTCTTTAACCAAAAAGCTACCCGCTAGATACCACTGTGATGTGATTGTTTCCCAGAAAGTACTGCTTTATGCGTTTCTTTCCTATAAAGGTTACTTAAATATCAAAATCCTGCAACATAACCACCTTCTTCAAGCTGTGTCACTATAAACACCTCGATATAAACTCAAGTGTTCATCAGATCCACAACTACTTTTCCCCTCAAAAGAAATTTAAGAGCTACAAATAAAGAAATATTTATTAAAATGACTAACAGTCAAAAATAGCAAAGGTCACTGAAGGTCAAGGATGGGGGCAAAACGACCACAAGGTGCTGCCATCCATTCAAATCCCACTGAGTATCCACCATCAGTAATCTACACTTACCGCAGAGAAACTTACAACCACGGGAAACATGCACAAAACTGCACAAATCTCAGTGATTCACACACTGTAGAGTGCGCCCCCCAGGACCCCGCACTGCTGTCCTTCTGCAGCCCTGAGATGCAGTTCAAGTAGGGTATGAAAAATAGACAAGAGAGGGACACAATAACTCCCTGAAATTGTGATTTTCTGAAATTCACAGTATGTTGTGGAAAATGGCCTCAGGATTTAAAAGCTACTAAAGTCCATCAGATGGTTCCCATAAATCTTCAGAGAGCCTTAGCCAGGGGTGAGTAATGTCTCGAAACAAAAGAGTTGAGATTGATGCATGAGACGCTTTTGCAGTGAAACTGATCAAGCCGCACCGCACGAGCACCTTGGCGGCAGCGGGTGAAGAGAAGCGCTTTCCCAGGAGGCTGAGCAGCACTCCTGTTAATGCCCCCAGAGCGAGACAGACAGAATGGAGTGCGAAAGGCTTAATTCATTATACACCAGGCGCAAATGGTTTCATATCTAGTGTAACAAGAGTCACATTAGAAAAATCATAAGAATAAATCATATTGATTGCAACATAATTACCACAGACACGGTGGTGTCCAGCAGGGGGCGCCAATGCTCATAACAGATCTGCTTACTTGTAACTGGCTCTGTTGAGTGTTTCCCTCATCATCCTATCACTTATCATGATGGTCCTTCATCATCCTGTGGACTGTTCATGTTATTAGGTCAGAGCATGAGGATCATCCCTCTCCAAAGCCGACATATGCCTCGGTCTGCGTGTGTATGTGTTTTTCACCCGGCACCACGAACATCGACAAGCACCAACCTTTCTTCCTGGTAAAGGCCCGGTTCATGCTGGAAAAGGCTGTGACACCTCTGACCTGATGCAGCGCCACCTGCAGGTACGAGAGAGAAAGAGTCAACCAAGGAGTGCGGTGACCCAAGTGCGTCCAGTGGACCCCATGCTGAAGGAAGATCAACAGACGTTCAGCCGCGCCACCGCTGCTCACTGTGAGGTGTTGCAGGAATCACACCGAGTAGCTCCTGTTTCCAATTAAATCTGCCTTGTGGACATTTAAATGAGGCAGTTAAGGCCACAACTGTAACTCTTCACAAAGCGATCTTTAAAAAGTCTCTCTGGGGTCTTTCAGTACCGAGAAAATGTCCACTAATGAATTGGCTATATTAAGCTCTAATTGGGCCATCAATCACCTTGGCACTCATGTTATGGAAAACCCTGGAAACAGGAAACGGCACAGGTCCACCACCATAAAAACAGAAAAATAATGAAACATGAAATGAAAAACAATTAACCACTTTGACTCCTCCCCCTTCAGAGAGACACCCACCCACTTTCTTCCGCTCATTTGTACACAGTAAATGTGAGTCACCAAGTTGGACGATTGCGCCCCGTTGTTGATGCTCCTCTTCGGTCCGTGGAAATTAGACTGTAAACACAGGTGTGTGGGGAAATCTCTGCGATCAACAATTAGAAGGTTCATTTACAGTATTCAGAGGATCAGTAGACTGTGTGTGTGTTAACTAGACCCTCCCTTTTCCATTCATGACCCAAAAGAATAGGAGATGTGACCAGGGAAGTTCAGACAGACCACACTGGAGACTCCTCATAAACACAGACTAAACACAAAGATGCATCACATAGATATGGAGTTTTACTTGGTGTCATACAGAGATGTTCCTGTGCTGGATGTCTGTCAAGACCAAACAAATCTCTCATGCATCGGATGGCAAAAGATCTCTGTCTTGTTTTCAAGTAACCACAACACACACACACACACACACACACCACACACACACCTTATAATCCAAGGTACAAGGTAGCTGTGGTATAAATATTACATCTTCATTGGTGGAAGCTACACTACTGGGTTTGGCAGCTCACATGCTCACCACCTTTTGGAGGAGTTCAGCACCTCACAGGTGGACAGTAAGCATTCAATAGAGGCAGCATGTCTTTAATGGTTCCTTTGTCCTTCCCCCTCATGGTGGCACTAAGGAGGCTACTCCGTGACAAAGAGATGGCCCCTAAGTGGCAATTTCCACAGGAAAGGAGCCAAGCACCTGGAGATGACAACACTTCACATCCAACAGCAACTGTACCTGAGGACAAAGCCAACGTGTGGTGGTAACAAACCCACCTTTGGCTGTATTCCCTTCCAAAATGGGGACTGATACAATGAAAAATCACCAGCAGAGCTTGTAGAAATTCTGTATGTACCCCTTTCCACTTTAATGGTTTATAATTTCCCTACAGCTGCATTTATACCTCTTATGCCACCATTTTACTTCCATAAATGTGCTTCTCTGACAAAGACAGTTCCTGACAACACAACTCATGTCCCTGATTCGGTGTTCAGACCGGTCACTCAACACAAGTAACTAGGCAATAAACTCATGGGAACATTTAAGGAAATTCCAGAACACAGTAAATTCATCTACCTATGGACAGAATCTCTATTCTTACAGCAAGACAACATATAAAACAATGTCCTATCATCTTGGCATTCATGACCATGTCAATCAAATATCACAACTGGAAAACTCATCATCATCATCATCATTATTATTATTATTATTATTATTAATATTATTATTATTATTATTATTATTAATAAACCAATGCTTTTCCAAGTCGTCAAATAGTGTTGTTACTTACAATTCCTAAACCAGTATCTGTGTACATATTATTTTCATGAATCGTGCAGATGGCACCTGAGACACCCTACACCTCGGTTTCAGTGTCAACCTCTCCGTCTCTGATGGACAGACTGAGACGTCTTCATTCCCTACTGCCAACCTTGACTGGAACAAGACAGCCACTCCCTGGCTGTCAGCACGCAGGGAGCCCAGAAGACGACAGAGATACTGTCTGAGATCCTTTAGCCCTCTTTAAAAAACATGGAATGCTGATTTTAATGTGCAAGCATTATCACGACATCCGTAAAGGCCAACCGTGAGTCGTGCTTGCAGCGATTTGATTAAACAGATAAACCGCTTGATTAACAATAAACATTACCATGCGAGGGGCAAAAGTAGTTTGTTGCCATTGGAGATGCAGAAGTGAAACGTCAAGATGATACAGAGCTGAGGGAATCAGAGATGTAAAAATGAACCCGAGCAAGTGCAGGGGAGATTAAACCAAGCAGCCACTGGACTCACAATGAACCGGTCAACAAGTGGTTTTGTTTGCAGATGTGCGATGCTACACCTCCTCAAACAGAACTCTCGGCTCTGTTTGTACCTCAGAATCAAACTAATTCTCAGGGGTTTCCAATTTTCTCACTTCTCTCTAAACCACAAACACCCCGGGCCAACACAGGGTCTAACCACAGCAAGCAGAAGCTGCTCAACTGTCCACGTCTGCAGATTCCTTCTCTGTCCGTTTTGTACATCTCTCACAACGGTGTCCTCAGGAACACGACGCCCCTGGGATTTAATTCATCTGAATGAAAAATTCCTCAAGACATGTCCATGGTTGGGAGTTAATCACATTCTGGGCCACCTTCCAGAAGTCACCAATGGTTTGGCCTTTCATTGAAGCCTTTCATAATACTTCAGGAACGCATCAAATCATCACAAACTTCATATTGCCATCTGGGGTCCTTCCCAGGCAAATGTGTCAACTTCGATCAACTTTTTAATGGCTTTAATTCCTTTTGTGCTTTTCTTGAATGAGTTTGTCCTGTCTACCATTTCCAAGAAGCTCAGAATTTCAAAGATGACCCAGTGATTCACCAGTCCCCATAATGTGTGCAAGTCAACCTGGTATCCACATCTCTGGCCTCAAGTCAAAGGGGAAAAGTAAGTATATCTTTATTTACTTGAGGTTTACTTTTACAATATGTTAGGTACCATAGGATATGCTGTCTCACTTCTGATAGTTTCCCTGGAAGCACTGCAGGTCCAAAGCACAATTAGGAAGACACATAACCACCAAATCACTGGTTCCACGAAAAGTGTCCCTACCACGATAGGGCGTGTTCCACCGGACCGACAGCATCAGGACCTAATGCGGTCTCCTAGGCAAGAGCCAATGGGATCACAATGTTCCTTCACAGGCTATTGGGGGGGGGGGGGGGGGGG
>UFQX01000156.1:0-78392 GCA_900497675.1 Arapaima gigas | reverse complement strand
GGGGGGGGGGGGGGGGGGGGGGGGGGGGGGGGGGGGGGGGGGGGGGGCTTACTGGACTTGGGAGCACCATCAGTGCTGAGGAACTCCAGGGGCCACCACCATGACCCGCAATACCAACCGGACTCATACCTCATCGGTCAGGTAAGCACGTTGGTGCTCTTGACTGAGATGTTATATGAGCATGAAGCTAAGATGAGTTCCGAGAGCGATACCTTAAAAACGTCACAAACAATTAAATTTATAACATTTCGATCAATTTGTTCTTTTTTATACAGTACCCTTTGCATTCAGTTAACAGAGAATAAAACAAAGATGTGCAGCAGTTAAGCTAAATCGAAGTAAACTACATAAAGGGAGTTTCTGAAAAGCCTGTCCTGCACTTGGGTCATTACTGTTGAAAAGGATGTGTCCATTGTCACTGTGGTTGAGCCTGCCCATCTGGTGGACGCTTGTCTTTTCTCTTCCTTTCAACTTTTAAATTATCGTCACTGTGTTCTTGAGAGAATCCAATCTTCTCACGATTGATATGACTCAGCATACATCTGTTTGTTCCCCTGGCTATCCGTAATGTCCTTGAAGATCTTCCCCAGCACCGCAGCAGTCCATGCTTCCTGTCCTGCTCCTTCAACAGCCGGCCTTCACATCAATGTAGCATTATTGAACATAGAATTTATTAAGCATTCAACAGTTTCAATAAATGATAACAAAATTAGAGAGATGAAAACACCAGAAGGCAGCAGAAGAAAAGAAATAGAACTCCTAACAGTAATGCACTAGTATAATAACTGTTCAGGATCAAGGGTCAGCTGGCTGTCTCCAAGCGATCCCACACCCCCGGGCATTAAAACTGGACATATTATACATGATTACCTTAGCAGTGATTTTCAGCCGATTCAATTTCAAGTGTTAAGATACTTTGCTTAACAATCAAACATCCTGCTGTTATGGAAACGGGACGTTACAATAAATTTCAGAGTGTTTGTGTAAACTGAGCTCTCCCAAGTAAACACAGACACAAAGGCTTGACTCAGAGAAAACCACACTTTTGTTTCAAATTATTCTGTTTTACCCTTTCGGCTGCAACTAATATAAAACAGTGTGTGCCTGCAAATGGCTGCGCAACCGGTGACACCACAGAGAAACAGCGCAGTTTTGGCGAGTTTGGCTTCCCAAGGCCATAAAGTTTGAATAGTGCTTGCCAAGTCCAGCACCTCAGCAGTCCAGAGGAGACACCGCAACACAGCCAGCCTACAGGGTCCCCTGCCAGAACACCCATGTCTTCCGGCCAATTGGTTCAACGGAAACTGTAAGAAGGCATCCCTTGATGGGGAAAACAGAGGGTCTGGGTTTTCCAAGTCTGTGAAAACTGAGAGCTGCTGAAGAAAAGGGACCCAAAAGCAATGAACCAGAAAAGAGCTGTGTGGAGGAGTTTACAGAGTAACCTAAAGGTCTTCAGCTGAGGACAGAGCCAGATGGAGGACAGATGGTGACAGGGAGTTTGCTGTGTGGAAAGGAACATGTTTCACTAAGCTAGTATCTGTTGCACAGGCAGTGCCTCCTCATGGCCAGGAGCAGTTTCAAACGGCCAAGAGGTTTGCTCAGAGAAACCAAATGTGGATTTGGAATCAATAGGATTTCACTTTAACATTTCCAAAGAGGCAGCATGGTGGCATAGCCGACAACATTCCTGCCTCAAGGTACCTGAGGTTCAAATCCGGCTCAGTCTGTGCGGAGTTTGCCAAATGGATTTCCTCCAGGTTCTCCGCTTTCCTCCTATACTACAAAGACATGTGTTTCAGGTTAACTGCTGACTCTAAATTGTCCAGCATCTGTGTGCTGGTGCACTGCCCAGAATGTACCTCAGCTATCTTTTGCGTCTAGAACGCGCTCCACACCACTATGACCCTGACTTTGACAAGCAGTTAACAAAAATGAGTGAAAGAGTGATTTCCAAACAAGACCATATAATACAGTCATTCACTTTCCACACAGTTAATGAATTCTTTATGTGAAATTCTGCTTCTACTGTTTCGCCATTCAATCTTTACTGCTGGAGGTATTTTTTGTGTGGGCAGCTCATAATTGCACATTTTAAAGAAAACATTTTAACAAAAGCAGACCCACATAGTTGTAAAATAAAAGCAAAACATGCTTAAGGACACCAAAGGGTCCTCTACATGCGCTGAACAACTTGTGTGTCGGACAGAAGACCCCAATTCTTGAGCCATGGCTGACACACTGAAGTGAAGTGCCAAAGTCTCACCTTGATGTGGAAAACACTACTTGTGCCTGATTTGCTTTGGGCTCTCCGGCTGCCCTCTGCAACGGGACTGAGAGAGGTTCACACACTGGCTGTATGGAGGAAACACACCCTTCTCTAAGGTTACACAGTGCATTTCACTTCCCATGCATGAAGTTCCCAATTATGCTTGTAGCAAAAGGTTTTAAACCCCATGAAACTGGGCAAAAAGTGTGACAGACTGACACGGCATGCACTGCCCTTGATCAGGCATGAAAGAATAAAGGAAGAGAAAACAGAGCAGAAAACCTCAACTCAAACCAGTGCGAGATGAACCCTGCCTGGACAGGCAGGTTACATTCTGCTGTGAATCCATTCTCTTTCCAAGGCTTATGTTACATGAAGAGCAAGGTCACAACTCCTGTGTTCACACTAGTTTGAACCATTTGTTTGGTAGCAACGTACAGGAAGAAGAATGAAAACTCCCCCCGATATTGAGCTCTTGTCCCGAAAGCTGTTTCTCTAACCAGCTGTACGGCGCAGCTGACACCTTAGCAAGACATTCCTCGCTGTTTTCACAAGAAGTTCACTCCCACAGCAGAGAGCAGCAAGACTTGACTGTGGGCTACTGCTTTTCAGTATCAAACTGTCATACAAGGTAAAAGAGAAGACTGGTAGCTCAGGTACTTTGGTTTGATGTTCTTTTGACGGCCGATCCTGACATATTTGGTGAAAACATTACCAAAGAAGGAAACATTATCAGCATGTATGAAGTGAAAAAGGTGACAAGCTGGAAAAAGGGTGGTTGTGCAATGGGTGGACTATACAGTGACTCTGATACGCCCAGATATTGACCCTTGGAAGTTTGCCACCGTGATGGCCTGATCTGGCTATAGACAAGGCAGGTCATTTCTGAAGGTGTGGACACCCAGACAATTCAATCACCCATCACTCAAGTTGTGATGCTGTCTTCCAGGTGACTAGAGGTAGGCACCTCAAAAAAACTGAGCCTCCACTGTGGCAGTTGGATAAAATGCAATCAGAAACCCAAGCAGATCATCCCTTTCACTTTTTATATGCTGTCACCTCAACTGCTAATCTTTAAAGCTCAGAAGTGCCGGTTTGGTGTTATACAATTCACAATTAATGAGTTAAGACTCAAAAAAGGTATTAAGGAATGTTAAACACACAAGAGAGATTAGCCGTTCTGCTGGACTGCTGCTCTCCGCTGTGAACAAAAGCTCTTTTGACACTGAAACCCACTTGGCATTGGTTACAAACTCGACAGGTCGATGTCTGGCATTTTCCCAAAAAGCCAGGATCAGGTATCCAATTAAAGTAAACAGTTCAGTTGACACTGTCAGATTAAAGGTAAAAACAGACACTCTTTTCTCAATTGGAAGATGCCGGACAAGTGAGTATCCAACATTCTTAGCGAGAAGCCAAGCAGCCGTCTTGCCTCTTCCCATTTATTTCAGACATCCAGCGACAACCTGGTTTATACATGTTAAACTGGTGGCACCGAGGTGTCAGCCGAAGTGCTGCGTAATTGTAGCGCAGGACCGTGGTGAAGAAGCCCTCTACAAGGCCTACACAATGTGATGTGCAGACAGCAGTATGAGAGACAGCCCCAGGAAGCCACATCGAGCACAGACAAACAGGCGTTTACTGGTGGCTTGTGTGAATGTGAACATGGGAATACTAAACATAAATTTAATGAGCCCTTTAATAGCAAGCAGGCAGTGTATTTTTTTGAATGAAATATGACGGAAATAAAAGGATCTCATTCACAGGGCTTGTTTTGAACCATTTATGCACCTCGACCCCCGAGAGACCTGCCCATTTATCACCCTCTTTTCACCTGGACGCAGGTGACACTGGAGCCACTGGGACCAGGTACAGACAAGGACAGGCGCAGGTTAAAAGCAAAGTCAGATTTACAATGAAACACAATCACAGGCTGCCGCCCACAAACCTGTGTTTTGAAGCATGTTCAATGACGGTAAACACGGGGGACGCAGTAATGATGAATATTTAATTCAAAGTGACAGCTTGTTTGGAGAAGGCAATGCGCCATTCTGCAATCTTCTTTTCTCCATCTGCAGCTCTTTCAGAGGAAGACAGGAAGACAAAAAACATACATCCCTCCAGAGGATGATGAACAACTGGAAAAAACAGGACAATGAACAAAGTGAAAAATATTCTTCTGGATTTTTATGTTTCCATTATACTATGGAAGCAAAGCTACTTATAAACATAGATTTCAGAAAATGAGCTGGATTAGGATTAACTGTAATTAATGTCAGAACACCACTAGATTCAGTTTATCGAGGCATGCTTTTTTCTTACATTTTTGGGACTTTTCCACAAAAATGACGAGCCCCTTATTACACACATATGCATCACATGAAATCCAATAAAAACACAGTTTGCTTGTAAAACCATTTTAACAAAGTGCGTTAATAGTATGGCAGGAATTACCTCAACATCTAATTTAAACAAAAAAAATCTAGTTTGCAGCCCTTGAATGAAGCTGTAAAAAGCTCGTATTGAAAAATGCTGCAAACCCAAGGCCATCTGAAACGCAAGAGCTGAAAAGCGAGTGAAAAGTGTGTGAAAAATAGGAAAAACCCCCAGAGCTTCTATATGAAGTCTCCTTCACAGGTCCTTCCACTGCACAGTAGTCAGGGTGCCCTCTGCACAGGGTTCTGACCCCTCGTTGCTCATCCCACATCACCTACACGAGAGAGTTCCGCATTTTCATTCCCTCAGTGCACCCCTCTCTCCTCCGTCTCACTGCACCAGGGGAGTGCGTCTGTCCCACATTCCTGAACCTGAGTCACCAGCAGCCCTAGACCCACTGCTCACAGTCACAAAAACTTAATATAATTACCCATAATTCATTCTACGGACAAGGAACCTGCTGCAGAGAGGCACTCTGTGCTGCAGGCAAGTCTCACTGTCAGTTACAGAAAGCAATTAACAAAGTTGTATAAAGTGGGCTTTTTGTTCCAGGAGATAAAAACCTCTCCAGGCTGAGAAATGGCTAACAAATATAAAAGGTTTCATTGTCAGCCTCAACATTCAAGCGTTACATATTCATCAAATTTGAATGTATTCCTAATTCTGCCCAATAATTAAAAATCAGAACAGTTCAGTCAAACCGTCAACCGGAAATCCTGCATGAATGGAAACAATAACAGAATTTATGGCACACGCACCCATGAAAACGTAGGGAACGAATATAAGGCTCAAAATGGCACGAGCTCCTTAGCTCCAGGAGTGCTGTGATTCCATTATGATTAAGACCAAATTTAATCATAATTCATTAACAATCATTTATCATTTTTGACAAACATCCTAATGAAACAGTTCTGACTGTATACATCCATTTCTTTAATCATTCAACTGTACAATGACTGTTCATTCACAAATGCTCTTACCTATCATTTTGTCATTACTTAAAATTTTATGTTTAGAACTACCTCATTTTTATGACAGACCTCTTCCGCCATTTTTACACTTTTTACTTTACCTTTCCTGCTGCCCTGCACTAGCAATATACCTGTTCTTCAGGCCATGCGCGTCTGAATTACAAACATACGTACTGTATGAGCTGCTGATGAAAACAGAAGAGTTACAGCAATTTTGTAAACTGATTATAGTTCTGTCTTATGTTTGTAACAAAACTTAAGTGTGAAACTGTGTTATTAAGCTTTGATCGTGACAGTGGAGTGACTTATGGACAATTCCGTGTTACCAATAGACTTCTGGTGTCACTGTGTTTGTCAGATGAGGCAAAATAACTAATTAATAATTAACAATAAAATAATTTCTACCCAGTATAATTTTCTAAGATACAGTTTCTTCATGTACCTTTTTAGTGCTTCTTTCTTAAAAACAGCTTTATAATATATCTTCCTGTAATCTTTCTGACTCAAGTAAGTTCAGAACCCGGCCTGAGGGGGCATCCTGGGCTGTCAGAGTGCAAAGGGTTACCTCCATCCACATGGAGAGGAGTGATGTGTGGACACAGCACCCGGAGATGGATCCTGATGAGGGCAGGACGCACAGCCAGTAAACACTGTGTGAGGAGGAAACCTAACAGGCAATTAGGAGTTATGTGTTGAGGAGGGAAAGGACACCCACAGTGGCGTGTGGGAGTAGCGCAAGTTCAGAGCATCTCAGCGGCATTCACACACAAACCTGTCTGATTAGACAGCTCACCACCTCCCCATAAAACAGCCAGAGCCCATGAGATCGACATCTTCAACCCCTCGCAGTGTCTGTATTTCATGAAAAATCAATGCTGGATATAGCTTTACTGGACACAAAAGGGCAAACAACCACCGTCATTAATCGCTGCTCATAATTAAGGGATTGAAAACCAAGGCCGGGATAAATAATGGAGTGAAAAAGGGCAGCTCTTTAAAGATGCCACAGCCCTTCCTACTAATCACTCAATTCAGCGTCCAGATCAGTCCTGAAGAACTGCCAGAGATCCCTTCTTTAGAAGTCAGTAAGTCCTACAGCATGGAAGCTCCAGGAATCGTCTAAAGAAGCCATCTCTCCTGGTGTCCACATGTCTGACACCCTCTCTGCTATAAACTGAGGACCACAAAGACAAAATTCCTTACTAAACAGGATGACAAAATGAACAGAATAAACACCAGACCATGCTTACTTTCTCACTCTTATCTTATGCACAATAAACTGCAACAATAACAGACACTAGTCAGGTAGAGGACTGGTGTACTGGGCAGGTGGGACACCTCATAAAGACCCATGAGTATTTAACACATGAAGGACTTTAACATTTATCATGGACTTGGCTGAACTTTACAATTATCAGCTGAGGAGAGATACCTGTACGCTATTACAACAGCACACATCGATATTCTCCTCACCAGCTGAGCTGCTCTCTTCGTGGAATGAGTGCGTTTGAGGTTGAGCGTACAGAAGACAGCTGGTACAGTCATCATACAGAGCAAGTGAGCTGAAAATAAACTCACTGAACCACTGAGTAGACACTCAAATTGAATGTGAAACTGAGTTACGTAAAACTGTACGCTTAAAAAAGTCGAGTATGGATGTGCATCTAGATGTGCAGTCAATGTTGCCTCAGAGGGACCTTGAAGAATGAAGATGGATCGCTTATTAAATACTGACAGTCACGCTCACAGTTTCTCATTATTTCCTTCATCACTGGAAAAAATATCATGAACCACAAGGCCAACAAGATCTCTGTGGATCAAGAAACCTCCGGACAAAATATGTCATTGATTAAACAAAATTTACACAACTATCAGAAGCAGAGAAGGTGAGCTTGCATACAGAACACATATTCCAAGACACAATTGTATCTGGCCTGCTCCACTAACCACAAGCAGAAAACACGTACTGTATCAGTACAGTACAGTCTGCTGTGAGCAAGATTTTACGTAAAACACGTTTTGAATTAAGTCGTGGTCAGTACATGTAGTAACTCAACTCCGAGAGGATGCAACTAAAGAGGCCTAAGGCCATGTGGAACTGGAGTTTCGGGGGAACCTGCTCAGAAGAGAGCAAGAGAAACCTCCAGCAAGGTCACCATAGCTCTGCTCTTCATGCGACCCCTGGAGTTCTGCCACAACATCTGACCTCTAACCTTCAAAATGGGGCCTAGCCAACTAGGGCCATCAGAACTGGTTCCAAAAGGTAATCCCTGTTGGGTTGCCACACAGATTTGCTCAAATTTCCTTTAAAAACACAGAGCAATCACATAATACCCACGAGATGAAAAACACAATCGGTGAACGTTTCATCACAGAATATTTTAAAATATTCAAACAGGTAAATAATAATTTTTCAGTTTAAGTACTGAATGACCCTACAGTTCCAAAGCATGCAACAAATATGTAAAATTAAGAGCTCTTGATGTTTTGCCTGTACATTATTAATGATAATGGCTCATTCAGGCATAATAAAGCAACAAGCTATACCGAAAACAGATGGGATGCCCGACAATGTAACTCAAGCATAAATGAAACCCATATAAATAAGGAAGGAGGAAAATGTTCCCTTGTGAAATGTGAGGTCATTAACTTGCTGTTCACTTTCGTTTGGCTTTCATACATAAGCACTGTGGATTGTGTTTGCAGTAGGATGGAAGTCAAAGCAGGGTTACTGGGGGATGTTGTATAAAAGCCACACCCACAACAATGCAGCCCCACCCCACTATGTAAAGACACCCTGATCCTTCATCCCTCCCAACTGACTGGGGTGTAAGCAGAAGGAGGAAGGCAGAAGTCCTCTCCACTCTGAGCTCTTGAAAGCCTAGTGTTTGGCTCAAACTCCACCGCTCACCTCGCAGCTCCTCTTCTGCTGCCTTCACAATGACTTTCTTTTTAATAAGACACAGTGGTTCACGGTATTCAAACAGGTCCATAAATCCCACCGTGCGAATCCAACTATGCGTTAAAGCATAAATCCATTTTAATAATTTCACCCTCATCTTCATGGCTGCTCCTCCATGATAAGAAACTCAGCGGTAAAGTGCAATAGCCGCCCAAGTCACTTTTAATGCAGCTGTATTTTACGGTCAGGGATTGTTTTCCTGCCCAGGGACTCTCTTGAGGGCTGAGACGCCTCTGCGGCTCCACGTTTCACACACACACACGAACCAACCGAGGCTGGCCAGGTGCCCATGCTGTGGGACAGTCCCTGATGCTCTGCATGGCATGTGATCCATTCAAACACACACACATAGAATAAGTCAAAACTGCATACATGTGGACTGTTGCACACAACTGAATGCACCTGCAGAGCTGTAGGAAGATACTGACTTTTTGCAGATAAAGAGGAAGCAAATTCTCCATCAGTTTTTAGACTCCAAAAGGTGTCTTTGTTAAGGTCTGTTTTAGACTCTGAAAGGAATGAACATGCTGGGTTTATTTCATATTGATCCCTTCACCAGCACTGCCAAAGAAATGCAATTGGAAAATGTATATATTTCCTTTTAGTTTGAGTAAACAGAAAAACTGTAAAATAAAATTTTAGTGGGTATGCAGAATGACAGTGCACTAACCCATTTACTGTTTGAGTGTGTGTATCACCATAAATATAAACAGATGCTGTTGGCTACACCATGCGTGTGCAAAAAAGCTGTTGCTCAAGATGTTTTTTGTTTTGATGTGAAAATGATTTATTCATTCACCTGACACTTTCCCCAGTGTGACTTACAATGGGAGATTTTTACACCAAGCTGCTTAACACTGATTTATTCATTTATACGGCAAAGTAAGTTTTACTTTTTCAGTTCAGGTTAATTACCTTGATCAGGGTAGTAGAGCAGAAGCTGGGGGTTGAACCTGGGATCCTCCAAATGCACAGCGATGACAGTAACCACCCCACGAAAAATGGAAAGGTACATGTTATGTACCTGTGCCCTTTGGACAAACAGCACATTCATCATAAACACACATTACTACTGAGTCAAGACCAAACATTCTATTTGTGCTGAAACACTCTGGTGCACAGCCTGTTTTCAGCTTGACAGTCACGATGTCGCTGTGCATATGGGATCATCACGTGGGAACAATCCTTCTGCAGGACGTGAAAAGGGGACTGGACTGCCTATGGGGTTTTAGGCATTGAGTGAGTATGTCAATTTCTTTCACATCTGTAGCATCTGTGTATAAAAGAGAAACCCAGACACCCAACAGCAGGCCAGATGTGAGTCTACAGCAGATGCCTCCAAAACAGGCACCATGAACAACTCCTGGGACACTGGAGTGTTAAAAGAATGGCTTGTGTGTAAATACTAATCGCAACCAGCAGCATTTTTAAAACTCAGGCAGAGGATTGAAGAGGATGTGGAAACGCCACAGTGATGACTTTATCGCCAAACATGGTCCTGTGATGCAGTAAAGTAACCCTTAACCCCCCTGCCAGCACCTCACATATTCCCTGCCTTTTTGTGTCAGATTTCCATTTGCTTCTGCCAACTCCAAGTCTCAGGAACATCTTGCTCTGCCAGAGTGGAATTTAAATACATTAGTGATCTCTGAAATGCAGAGCGAGACACAGGGATTTGTGGTGCCTCTGTCTGCACATCCTCACCGGGCACCACACTCCTTCAGAGTGAATGACAGATCGAGAACATCTGACATCTGCTCTTGAAGCACAAACACTCAAATATTTTCATTCTGAAGATTCAAAATCTACCAATTTACCATTCACTCTGGACGTGAACACAGAATTGAACAGCATGAGTCACTTCTTCAGAACACTTCAACTGGCTCGATTTGATGTGCGGTTGCAAAGATGGAGTCTTGCGGAGCACCGGACTTTGCTCCCAATGCTGAACCTGAACATACTCTTCTTCAGGAGAGGAGCCTATTCACACGTAAAGCAGGGTCGCTGCCGGGCGACAGGAGAGAGTGGAAGGTAAACAGAAGTGCACCGGAGTCCATCCCAGTCCTCATCTCACACCTCCACCCAAAGCAGTGTGGACAACCAGCAGATACATCGCTCTTTTCACCCCAACATTTATCAGTTTTACAAACAGCAGCAGCCACACGACACAAGATAATCAAGATATCCTTTCTTTTATTTTTCCCCTCTTTCCCTAAGAGCAGAGGCATTTATGGGAATTTTTTAATGAAAATTGTATACTGCATGTCAGATTGGATGAGTGCTAATGAATTTCCAGTCTCTTCCCTGATAGCAAATGTGTGGGGCAGGATCAGAAGGAGGGAGCAGATCTTCTGTTAACCTTGTGGAAATACTCAAAGGGTGGGGTTTCCCTTACCACTGTGGGCATAGACAAGGGGTGGCACTTGGAGGGGGGGTGAAGTTTCCTCTATCACAGCAAAGGCAGATAGGGGGTGAGCAGGTGTGATGAGGAGCCACAGGGACCCCAAGGGGATCGTTGTACAGCAGTTCTCCCATTCACAGATGGGTCTTGGTTGGACATCTGGCAGCTTCTCAACACAACTGGACTCCTTAGCTGCCAATGAGCCCCTCTGGGCCAATGGTTGAAGCTGGACTCTCTCTCAAAAAAGAGGTAATTTAAATACCAATTCCTAGCTACTTGATCAGGTGCTGTGCAATGGTTTGCTGCTTCAGTGTGGTGTCAGGGCAGATTGTACGCAAACACTGAAAATGCAAAATTCAGAAGAGTAATCAAGAGAGAATAGCATATATTTAGTGTTCCTGGCACCTTGTGCACACAGCCCCAGAACCTGCTGCCAACAGGATGATTTAATGGCCATGTGTTTTGCCAATTCCAGGAGAATGAAAGGTGGACAAAGGTTTGTGCTTTAATATAAAGACAATGGATGGAATAATGCGACCTTCCACAGGCCCTGGGAGGACCAGACAGGTGCCCACCAAGAACCCACTGAAGGATTGGGATCAGGCTGCATTCTCTTAGAGCAAAAACATCATAGATCTTGTGCCAGGCACTGCTAAAGCCAGATAAGGCCTGTCCAGCCCATATAGGCCCATGTGTGGTTCCCCATCAACTGCAATCACATCACAGTGCTGAAAAACTAAAAATGCCAATCATGAAAAATCAAAATCCCAGAAATTAATTGTTTAGTGGCGTGAAAGAGGTTCCTTTTGTGGTTCTTCCCACTTGAGGATTATATGAGGGAGGTTCTTTTCTCCTTTGCACACAGCTCAAGATATGTATGTATTTTAAATGTTTTAAAAGGAATACTCCTTACATATTTGGGCTGAGTGCTACAGCCATGCAATCTTGGTCTCCATGTATCTTACTGAGCCACACCAGTTAATATTACGTTAGCCTGAGGGGTGGTGAAAAGCAGGTTTACAGCTCTAACCCCAGTCCACAAATTTAGCAGATCAGAAGGTGTGTTTGTGTGGCAATGAGCCTGTTATATAATTATTTAATTGCTGAGAAAAGCAAGTTCCTCACTGTCTACTATAAACACACACAAGCTGTGGTTAATCAAGGTGAACATTCAGACTAAACCTTGAACTAATTCTGAGTTATTGGATCAATTAGTGAACTGAGAAATTAACTTATGAGTCTCTAAACCCAGAAATACCCTTGATAATGAAATATTATTACCAAATGAATTGTACTTCAGCAGTTAACCATCAATTTATTGGCAACGCTGCCCATTATTAGATCTAGATGGAAAATCTTGGTCATGGTTGTGAATTTGAATGGTGCAGAGACAAGGCCATGATTGACTTTCTTTGTCTGGGAAGGGGGTAATTTCACTCTGACTGGTTATTCCTCCCTTGATAACCATGTGAATTACAAGCAACCAGAACGGACAATCGCCCACTTCCAGAAGATAAAATAAGGTGGGTCTATTTCCTGGGAGAACTCAATAACCTGCAGGAATTAGGCACGCTGGCTCCAGCCAAGCGAAGGACCCCCAATGGACCCCCCACCCTGACTGTAGCTTTTCATTTCGACCCTTCAAATGAAAAACCAATAGACAACTCTCCAACTCCACAAGTCACTTACAGCACAAGATCAAGGGGAACAAAACTTATTTCTCTTCTGGACCACCAATGTTCGTACTCCTGTGACAGGAGACAAACCTTTAAATTCTTTCATTCACACTAAAAAGTTTTGCTTGATTGTGAGCAGCAAGTTTGTTAGACAGACAGACTCTACATCTGACTTGGCAGAAGAGGATATGAGGGAACCAGATTTTACATATAAAGCCAAACACAGAGAAACACCCATTTTGGACCCAAAGATTCAAATTTCATTTAATACCCTCATTTTGGCTTCTCGGGCATTTTATCACATTTACAAGGTCAGAATTTGGATTTTGCACATCTCTTGACAGCCTAGCAATGTGAGACCAGTGCCACTATGCGGTTGGTTGTCTTCTGTTAGTTTGGTTCATGCTGAATTAAGTTCTTAACCTTCGTTACCTCTTGTTTGTTAGTTTCATGCGTTATAATGTCAGTTATCGTGACCCCCATTTAAACTACCAGTGATGTCAACTTATCAGTTTATTTCCACCATTCCCACTGATTTCTATTACTTACTGTTTTTGCATTAAAGGTTCAATTAAAACATTAAAGTCAAGCATCAGATCCATCCATCCATTATTGGTAACCAATTAATCCTTATAATTAATGAAGCAAAACTGTGTTGTTATATTAGGAAAACTAAAAACACCAATTGAAGTGACTGTGTCTGTGTTAATGGAATTTGATATTTTAACAAAAATTGGTGGGAGAAGCCTGCATATAGATATTTTGCTGGCACAAAAGGGCAAAAAATCCAGGAAATTGCTGGTTAAAGGTAGAAATACTACTGGGCAGGGCAGCAGGTAGTGTTGTGGTTAGAAGTGTCACCAATGAACTTAGTGGGCACAGTTCTGTATCCCATCTCCCTGTTATAGTATCCTTGATCAAGGTACTTATCCCAAAAATTTCTCTACTGTAAATTGCTCAGTTGTATAAATGTGTAAATCATGGCAAGTTGGTTAATAGTTCCGGTTGCTCTGGAAAAACCCATCCGCTAAAAGAATAAATGTAAACAACTGAAAAAACCTCAATACAATACCTTGCAACTGTGATTCCCCTTCTGCTAAAACTCTCCATCTTGGTAGAAATACTCAGTAGCATTATTCGGAGACCTAAATGAACATTACAGAATGTTAAACACAAGGAAATTAATGACACAGAGCGGACTCAGTTCACTGTTTACAGCGCTGCTCATTCCAGGTATTCTGGCTGTCTGTTTCCTGGATCTTTGTTCTGGTGTGTTTATTTCAATTTGGTGAAATTATGTGAGTTCCTGCCTGACCAGTAATGCGATGTCCCGCCAGAGGCACGGAGACTCACTATTCAGCCACTGCCAAACTAAACGGTGCCTTTGTCTCTTAGCCCTCCATCCATCATAATAAGACTTTGTTTCCCTGCAGTCTGACCTTCCATCACTGGATTCACAACATTCTCGATATGAAAGGCTGGAATGAGGAGAGCGCAAACGCCTGACACAGATGTGCCATGCAACTCCACTGTTACACTATTTACATTTTTCTTTATTTTTAGGACTATGTGAAGAAATGGAAGGTGTACCTTCTCTGATATGTTTGAGAAAATTGGGTCAGTGGTTTACCTGTGAAGAAAAACACGTGAGCACAGCTCAAAGAGATGCCAGTCATGTACGCTGCACAACTGGCAGGTCCTTCATCCATTCCCAGACATGGAGTCAAAGCTGTGATAGACCAGCACTGCATGAACGGGAAATCACAGCACACTTTCGTGCTAAAACGAGAGGAGAAAGTAGGCTGCCGCACTCCCAATTCCCACCAAAAAGGTTGTCAGGCGAAGAAGTATCAGGTAGCACAACACAAAGCCAAAGTCAATCAACATCAAGTCAAACAGCCAAAAAAACACAGCAATGCACAGTGTTGAAGAAACAAATGCGAAATTCACAAGTACCGTAATTTCTCCAATACTTGGCATGTCTCTTTCAAATGTCAAGGGTGCATCTAACAATTGCTTGTGGAAATGTGAAGACACCACCATTCAGTACAATTAATATTTCTATAGTGTCACAGATTTCATATAAAACTAAATAAAATTTAATGTGCAGGCTGCAGTTGCGCACTCTGTACAGTTAATGGGAGGATGGTTAATGGGAGGAATGGTAAACACAAAAACACGGTTGAGGTCATATCAGGGTCGACCAAATTGCCTCAATATACTTTCAGACAGTCAAATCAGCTGCAAATTATAATAACAGCTACCTCTGCTTTAAAAGTGATGCACTGTTTTAAATTATGGGATCAAATTCCAAAGGCATTAATTTTCGACTGACACCATCTTAATAGAACTCCCATCGCCAACGTGATGTCATGTTGGGCTAGAAATTGCAGATGATTAGAGCAGGATTTTCATTTGGGTTTTGCTTTTGACCTGTATGACTATATCTGAGCAGACAAGGCAGTCAGCTGCAGACAGAAGGGGGGGGGCATTTTTTTCACCCGACTTCATGCAAACAATTTTTTTATTCTTAAAAAGCTTTGACTGGAGCATTAGAGTCCCCAAGCTGTTTCTCACTCTCTTCAGGGCCCCGTGCCCAGGAAAGCAGTTGACGTGAAGGCCCGCCAAAGGCTGACTCAGCTGAGTTAAATACATCTGCCAGTGGAGCAGGGATACGCCTTCTTGTGTCAATATTTTGAGCAAAATACCACGCAACTGTCGAAGTGCACTGGCGTTCCATCGGCTTTTTCTAGTTTATAGTGTTTAGAGTGTGTATATTGTTCCATCATCATGCTTCCTGCAGGATTTATCAATCATGGTAGCTTTCATTTGAGCCTAAAATCATGTGGCAAAAGACTTTAAGCATTTCTACATCCAAGTACTGATCAGTGAGTTAACCAGGTGGCTATCCTGTCAGACAGAGCCACTGACCCAGGCTGTACTGCCACAAAACTGACACTATAAATTTGCAGATCTAATAATGGTCATTACAGAAGTGGCTGAGTCCTGGAAAGCAAGACATTCTCTATGGACTTGGGTGCTCAGCCCAGACTGTAAAGAATGCTCTACGTACACTGAGATCCGGTGGCTTGGCACAGCTCCACTCTTATTCGGATGTGTTTCTGAAGCTAATGGGAGGCAGTGAAAGGACTTCATTTCACTTCACTTCTGCTGTTGATACTGTATCTATTCAAGCAGCGCTCTGTCCAAGGACGCAACCTCAGCCAAAGTGGCATCCATTTGGCCAGGATTCCTTAGCAAAGAATACCACTAGTTAACTCCTTGGATGCCAAGAAGGTACATATTATATTTTTTTAAACATTTAAATAGCTCTAAAGAGTTTCAAATAACCAAAACAACAACAATAACAACAACAACAATAACAACAACAACAATAATAATAGTAAACCGCTGGTAAAGTTCATCAGTTTATACAGGTGCAAACTGGCCACATGTTCAATATTTCATGAAGCAATTTATTACATTAGCAATTTATTACATCTGTCGGTTTAGCATAGAAATTAAATGCATAATGCAGACAGATCAATCAACCCTTTCATCATTTATATCTTCAATTGTTTAATTTTTACCAGCTACTATCCAGGCAAGGTCACACTGATCCAGGGCCAATCCCTTGGCAGGATACTGCCTGACACACACACACACACACACACACACACACACACACACACACACACACACACACACACACAATCTGTGATTAAGAATCTCTGATTCAGCTGCCCTATGTCTCTGGAACATGCAAACATCAAATTTGATCCCACAGCCCTGGAGCTATAAGAGGACAGCTCCTCAGCTCTATTTATTTATATATCCCCATATCATCACATTGTTAAGTCACTGTCATTGGTAACGCACTGGATTTGCATGCATTACATGTTCTTAGAAGCAGCTTAAAATGCTAATACACATCAACTTACTGAAAAATAATTTTTTCCATAATAAAAAACACCAATCAAATGTTCAGGCCATGTCCTTGAGAAAGAGAAGTGATGCTACAGCTCTCTGTGGAATTTGACAGACAATTGCAGACACTTGGTTTTCAAGAATGTTTCTGCTGTTCCCCCTCCTGTTCCTGGCACTTTCCACAAAGCTCCTGGTCCTGGTCTCACTTCACCTTACCCAGATCATGTAAAATACAACTGCTCCTCATGACCATACTTCCCAAGGAAGGTGCATTTTGTTCCTCACTGGGATCATGGTTAATATCCTCATGGATCTCAAGTCTGGAAGTCAGTACTATGTACAGTGAACAGTTAACTGAACTTTGCAGCAAGGTTAAAAATGAAAAACGAGTGTTCTTTGGAGGTTACACACTCGCATGTCAAAGGACGACTGCAGATGGCTTGGTCCTAGGGGTGAAGCCTGGCTCCCTAGTGGAAGTCACACCGAGACAGAATTTAAACAAACCCTGGCCAAACATAAACAATAATTCACACCTTCTACACACCACAGTGGCTATGCAAAGAAGCACACTGATCCACAGGTTGCTCAGGCTGTGGTGCTCTGAGGAGCACTAGCACAGGTCATTTCAACCACCTGCCATCAGTCTCCGTCATGCTGCCAGGGTTGCAGCCTCTTAATAACCTCCAAATTACCTCATAATGACTTTATCCTTTAGACCTTGTACTGCCTCACTTTACCCCATCTTCTCATACATACAAATTTGCTATTTAGCAACTTGGTGAACTACTTATTACTTAATTGTTCACCTATTTATTCATTTATATCTGTTCTGGTTACTGTATATGTCATGTGTATGCACTACACAGGTACATTATTTGCTGATGCAACCACGACCATTTTATTATGTGATTAATAAATTTTCTTTCATTCATTCAAGAAGTGTCAGGGTCTGTGAGGAGGTGGTGTCCGGAAACGCTGCAAGAAGAAAATAGTTTAAAAGTCTGACTGGGAAAGGTTCATCATGAGATAGTGTTTCTTTGATGGGGAACAAACACTAGCAATAAGGACGTTCCAATTAACCAATATCATGATCAACCACACTTAAAAACACCCCAGTTTCTGAACCCTGAGGATTTTAGAAACTGTAAATTTTTATTTTAAAAGCCTCACTTTCCACGTCACCCTGAAAACTGTGTGGTGTGACTGGCTTGGCTTGAAGGTCCAACAACACTTTAATTGTCCTAGAGAGCAGATGTTCTGTGAAAATGACAGAGCATCTGCATCTCTAAGACACCCTTGCCAAGGCAATGACAGATGTTTGACAAGATTTACACCCAAGTACTGCATGTTCAACATGAGTAGAGCTTTTTTTGGTCCTTTTGTTCCAGTTTTTCAAGTGCTAGCGCCAGCTGTCTAAATGGCTGTGGTCCAAATGCTGGCATTGGGTGCCAATGGTCTGTCAGAGTGGCTGCCATAATACATGTACACATTGAGGATTCCCCAACCTATTTACTGTGGTGAAAACAGCCTTCAGAGTCATGTTCTCACTGAAAGACACACACACTCACTTCAACATCTCAGGACAGTATGCTTATTATAGCAACAGCTCTGCGGTGCTTCCTTCTGTAGATCTTCCTAATCTTAACAGAAAGCTGCATGCCAAGAATAGGTTTCATTTTTATGTATTTTTTTACAGAACACAAGAGACACAAGTGAATAGTACAGTGGTATGTGAGGGAGCCTTTGTTTACGAGCTCCTGCCCAATTCTAATTGGAAATGACTAAGCAAAGACGAAGGAGTATTCCCCGTGCGATGGCAGGCCTTTGTTAGTCACGGCTGCAAGGCACAGCCATCCTGAACTGGAACAATGTGGGGGGGACGAAGGCACATTGCAGTCCCTCCTCCAGTGTCACGCCTCAAAACGCTAGCACTGTCTCTCACAAGAGCATCGAGGCATAAAGGGCACCGCTGAGAGAGTAGACGACGAAACGTGTACGACCGCTTGCACTCTTGTTAAAACTCGGGCAAACTGCGACATTCCCAAGCGCGTTGCTGTGAGCTGCTCAAAGGGAAGAAGTTGCTTAAAGAAAGTCGTTTTTTCAGGAAAGCAACCTGGAGATGAAGACGGCGTGTGCTGACAACCTCTTGCCTTCTCTCCCCTTATCTGTCATTTGGGAACTTCACTTTGAAATACAGTATTTGGCTCTTGCGCTGAACCTCACTGAACAGTGCGCAGCACACACAAATTTATGAGTGTGTAAGCATGTCCACATGGTGTCCCAGGTGGGCAGGGGTGCTTTCATGAAGTTACTCTTCTCCATGCTGACCTGTAGACACCAAAGGGTGGTGCTCATGACCCGAGTCCACCCTGACAGCACCCTGTCAGACTTTCCAGAAAACTCATCTTCTCATAAGTCTTCTAGGCAATAATTTTGGGATCTTTGCACTCTAATAAAACTTTATTACATTACTCTTGTCTGTGCAGGGAATGCCAACCTCACCAAACAATGGGCTTTCTTAGATTTTAGCATACCGGCAAGGAGAGTTAAATCTACTTTCAACTACGGTCAATATCAATGAGTGACTAATGTATCCTGGGTACAGGATTCCCTAAGGTCATCAAGAAAGATCAACTCAAGAAAGAACATCACACTGAACCATCAGTACCGATAGACCATACAGACCCCTCTTATTCCTCAACCCTGTGTTCAATAAGAATGTATTTATTCCTCTACTTGTAAATAATGAAGTCTGTAAATGTATCAGGAAAACAACTCGACATTTGCTTCAGTTTATTTTTATCTTGTCAGAGGAATTGTGCTGCTTTTCAGCAAACCTCACTGTTTTAACATGTAAAGAACAGAACCCATCCCCAGTGACTCAGTAATGGATGAAATAATGCAATAACAGGAAGAGATGGAACCCAGCCTCTAATTACTCATCTTTTATCTCACCTGAGCAAACCCATTAAATCTGTGAAACTTCTCTACATCATAATATAGTTGCAATTATCTTCTTCAAGAGGCTTGCTTCAAAAAGTACTTTAATTATCTTGTTTTGGTATTGATATTACACTGCTGGTCAATCACCACCTGGGTTTTACATCAATATTAAATCAAGAATATCCAATAAGCATTAATAATTTTACTGTAATCATTTTTGTCAAGTAGATTTGCAATTTTAAAAAATTTATAAATTTCAGACAGAATGTTTTATGTTATCTGTTTGAATGGCCTTTTAATGGGATGGCAAAAAGCAGACACCTGCTTTTCAGGGAATTCCACAGTTGGATTAAACCCTCAGAAGCGAAATGGGTCAGGTATAAGTCCACAAGTGTAGATTCTATACTCCCCAAATCAAAGTGACCCATTCAGGATGATGAGATGGCCAGGATGTTAACACCTGATGAAGCACCCAAACACCAAAATCGGATACTGGGGAAGCACTTCACAAAGCGGTGAAAGAACACAACTGTGATTCGCTGGCTTTTCCTGAACGTGGGAGGAAGCAGAGCCCAATTCCTGTAGGCTTGCCTCCGGGTAGCCCTGCTATGATCAAAACCATCTGTGAGCCAAAGTGACCAAAGCATCCACATTCCAGAACGACAATTACAGTCTGTGCAGGAACAAAGGCCGCTTGTTTTGACAGGCAGACTGAGCTGATTAAGTTAGCTGCACGGTCGGTTGTGACTGGGTTACGCTGCATCCTCCCCATCTTCATCGTTCACTCAATCTCAAGCATAAAATAATACACACTTTCAAGCAATTTTCTTCTGCTCAAGATGAAAGAAGATTCTTGCTGGGTCCTCAAGGGTGTGTAATTGGTATTAGAAATTCTGTCTTGATTATCTGTGCGTCTTGCAGCTTTGTTGCACACGGCACCCGCTATATCTGGCACCCGAGGAGCAAATTTTAACATCTATTGTGTTCCGCTGATGTCCAGGGTGTCCACAGGCTTGACAGCAGGGTGTGGGATATAAAAAGTTTAACAATGGTCACATTCTACATCACACCCATTCAAAAACTTGGTTTAGTGATATTGGACATAATTCTCAGTCTCTCTCAAGAACTGGAATGGAACACATTATTGACACAAATTATAATGTAAGGTCAATTCCTCCTCATGTTCAAAGACACAGGAGACGGGCACCTGGGCCACTCACCTCTCGCAGTGTCACTCATAAGCAGGAAATAAACTGTCTACTTTCAAACCCATTGAGAGGGGAACAGCAACTGGGAAAAAAGCCCAAATGCATCTCCACATATGTTCCCTTAGGAGATGGAATGAATGTGGAACTCGGACTAACAGAATGAATGCTACCGTTAGCGCTGTGGAGTCCAGCCAATGCCTGCACTTCAGCAGGAAGCACCTATAATTATGGTTTTTATCTTCACAATAATTGAAATAAAGTTGCAGTTACATTTGTATTACATGTATCCGTCTTCTAAAAAAGTTCTGCATGACCAGAAACAAGAGTCAGCAACAAAACTTCCCAATGTCCCCCAACCCACACCAACCCACAGATGTAATGCAACCCCCTACTCCAGGGTCACAGCTGTAAAACCAGCCAACTGCCTGTTATTGGGTCACAGCCATAAAACCAGCCAACCGCAGGTCATAGGGCTGCAGCAGTACAACGAGCCAACCACTTCTCATGGGGTCACAACCATAAAACCAACCAAGCATCCATCATGGCATTGTAACCTTACAACTGACCAATTGACCAATCACACACTGTCTCTTAAAAAAAAAAAAAAAAAAAAAAAAAAAATTCAGTGATCTCTCCACCCCAGGTCGCAGCCATATAACCTGCCAACTGCTCATTATGGAGCTGTTGTTGGACAGCCTGACAGGTACAAGCTGATGGCTCCTAATAAACAATAAATTATGTCATTCAGCAACACGGAAAATTCTACACTGGCTTATCTGAATGGGTAATTAGTCTGCAGCAGCTTTGAAAGATTTCATCATTACAGCCAAGAAAAATTAATAATAACAAAGGATGTTGTCTAACCTTTCATTTCCATTCAAAAAAAAAAATAATAAATGAATCATGTCCAGAACATGTATGCAAGGGACAAAGCCAACATTCTGCAGCAGGTTTGTGAACAGAAAAAGAATTCAGATTCATTCATCAACAAACGACAGCAATGTGATGTTCTGAGCGGTTCTTTCGGCTCACAGTGAAATTTCAGATATTGTAAACAGGTGAGTGAAAATCACCCATCAATCACAAGCGATGCTTTATGTACCTGACTATTAACCACCACGATCTATTAACATCTATTACGACCTCCAAGCAAACTCTCTTCCATGTGTCACAAATGTGTTTGTTCTGCCAGAAAATTCAAATATGTTCCCTTAACTTTGTCAGCTCATTTGCACTCAGAGAAAATTAATCTCCATTAAGTTAAAGAGCAATCAACGGTGAACTTCATCTGCAGGCCCAGGAACTATTACTTAGCCATTAATTAATCAGCTGCAGTTTAACTGAATTAATTATGACTGATTAACAACATAATTAAGACACAAATAAACAAAAATGAGAGAAGTGAAGAGAGTTCCTTCATGTATCAGTAGAGACACAGAAATGTTGAGATGTGATCAGCAAGAAAAATCTGAACAAACAGCTCAGTCATGTCTCACCAACCTGGAACTCAGCTGGAAAGAAACCAACATAAACCAGTGTACCCAGCATGTCCTCAAGGCCCTAGATGGACAGAAACTGCTCTTAGGGCACACAAAGACAGAACAAGTAAACATCTAAATCAATCCAGGCGAAGTGGCCTGAATTTTCCAGAGAAGCGCCCAAGGTTCTCACTTTGTGTTGCTAGATTATGCACAGAAGGGAGGCAATTACACACACCCTAACATGAAAAAAACAATACATCTCAGACATGCATCACTGAAGACAAATGTTTATTTTCAACCCAGAGCCATTAGAGTCCCGCAGACTTCAAAATTATTCTTTTAAGACAATCTCTTTTATAATGCCAATAATTTATTTTAAAAGTGAGAAATGTAAAGTGGGCCTGAGTGTGCACTTTTTCAGGTGAAACAGCCTATAAAAGGAAGAGTGCAGAGCATCATGAGTCAGCATCCTACCTCCTCTCCATTGTGCCTGAGAAAGAACAAAGTGTGAAAGCATTGTCTCCTGTCACCATCACAACAGCCATCAATGCGTGGTGCCTTGGTTGTGCGATATACAAACCTTGGTGTTACACACCGGCCTTCACATACCTTCATTCCTGACACACGCGTTTTTTTCCACAAGATATATTTTTAGATGTTTATACAAAAACATCCAAAACTAAGCAGATGAAACGTGCGCCATCCCATCCGATTGGGTTGTTAAGGGCAACGGGACAATCTCTGAAATGCCACAGATTTCCCAGAGTTATAAATTTAGCTCAGTAAACAATGCCCACCCCTAATAGCCTCTAATATAAAGAGATTTATCTGCTTTGAGGCAAGTTTTGTGTCCTACCTCTTGTGTTTGGGAGTCAGGACAGCATTCAGTTTCAAAGAGATTTGTTTCCCACTGAGTTCTTTCTTCCTGGTGGTTTCAGTGGGAAAACACATGACAGAGAACAAAATAAATCTCCAAACTTTTAAGCTTCTATCTTCATACTGGGGCTAATCAGAAATGCAGTCTTTTCCCCACATTTCAACAATCATGTGCTTCATTTCACCAAAGATACAATTATCAAGAAGTCCTACAGACCGATGAGCGCATCTGCCTGTCCTACACAAAAGCCAGGCTAGACACTCCGTCTCCAGTTGCTTCCAAAGGTGAACCTCTTCGCTGAGAGCAGGAGCCAAAGTAGATTACTGTTTTAATTTGACAGCAGAATCCCAAATCGTGTTTTCTGTGACCGACAGTGGAACTCAAAACCCATATAAACAGCACTGGTTACATGAGATGAACGCAAAATTATTTTTGGGGTCTCCGCAGTTAAAGCTCTTAGTTATTAACATTCAGCTTTCATCCACATTGGATGAAACCCAACCCCCCAGAAATCCGAAGGAGGATTTTCGATTGAGATACACTATTTCTATAGCTTCTGTATGTTCTGTTTATGTAAGACTGCAACTGGAAGAGTCTGCATTTGACTGTGTCTCCATGTTGGCAAACTCACAAAAAGGGAAAAGTGAGAAAAGCGTATTATTCCAAACAACACCATGGGATTCAGACTGATCTTCGTCCAGTCAGCAATGCGTAACGGGTAACACCAGCCAGACGAATGAGACCTTCTACATTTGTGAACTGCACATTTGGAGCATTAAAGTGCCCCACATAACAAATACAGAGTTCGACTGTGATAGTATTGAAAACCCACAAGTCTAAGGACTGAGGGTGAGGAGAAATCAGTGTGTTGGTACCAACGGCCAATTCAGCAGGGACTGCGGCTTCGCGTCACTGACCTTGCCAAGAGGGAGGTGTTCTTGTCCAATAAATAAAAATAAATATTCTCCTTGCACACCAAGTTTATCATCACACAGAATGAAAAAGCACCGGTCTGTGTGTCTGTGCATGTGGAACGAAATTTTTCCATCACAGTAATGAGAACCAAACATGAACTCGTTCTTTATGAAAATCGCCCGGAGGATATGGCCTCCTTCTCCAATCTCACCTTGTCATCTCAACTGTCTCCAGCAGCGAGTCTTTCAGAAACACCCTTCCTTCTACAGACATACAGTACAAAACATGGTTTTTGTTCCTCCTGAAGCTCTCCTCAACACACATACGAAAACTTGTGACATTTTACCCCTTTACTTTCAGCCGAGCCCCATCTTCCCTCGACTCACGGCAACTTGGCTCACGACCCCCCCCTCCCTCCCGCACTACATCTGCTCTTTTCCTGCGCTGCCCACTCCTGAAACCACAGTAAAAACAGAGATTACTTCCACACAGAAAGAAGGTGCAGCATTTTGTCTGGACTGTGCCCACACCCACGATGAAACGGTGCCACGTTTGCGTAACCAGCTGCCTCATTTCCACTCAAATATCATTTCATACTCAATTTATTCTGATAGTTTTTATCACGAAGTGCTCTCCTTCTTTCCAGTTCAGAAAGTAGAATATTAGTGAGAGCTCATGGTTGCCTATTAATTAAAAATAACCTTTGGTTACTTGGCAGTGGGGTATAGGAAGAGGTCACATTTTGACATATCAATTTCCTGTCATTCAATAAGGCCTAAAAGTTCCCCCATGGAATCAGCCTGACTCTACATATGAATAGCACAGGCTCTTTAAGATACCAAGCAAGGCTCTCCAACAATACCTGTCTGAACATGCAAATGAAGACAATCCACCAGTAAGGGTAATAAAAGTCCTACCTGACAGCTCTCTTGTGTCATCAGAATTAGCACGGAGTGCATGGAAAAAGTACGATAAGTACAGGAATTAGAAATTCAATTTTGCCTACTGAGGCTTAATGGAGTGACATTTCCGTAAAAGGCAGAACACGTGTTTGAGGAAAATTATTGAGAACCACCATGCTGAGGCCACATGAGCACAATCAATACTCCTAAATATCGAAAATCAGAAATATCTACAACAGTTCACCATTAACCTGTTAAAAAAATAAAGTTATCATGTTGGTTTTCAGTAAATATAACAAAAATCTGACCAAGACTGAGGAAAACTGGCCTGAATGATGACATTCCACTGCTGGCCAAAGTGCAGGCTGCATGTCACCTGCCAGCAGATACCTGTACCTATATCTACCACCTTTATGTGTATGTCACCTGTCATCTACACCGGGACCTGTCACCGGTTGTCTCTACTGAAGCCTGTATGTCAGCTTCCAGCTCTACCTGTTACCCATTAGCTCCACCTGTACCTATATCTGTCACCTGGCAGATCTACCGACACCTGTATCTATCATCTGTCAGTCATATTTATATCTGTCACCTGTCAGCCCTACCTGAATCTGTATCTGTCACCTGTCTGCTCTACCTGAGTCTGTTCACCTAACACATCAACGGAGACTTCACTGTTAAAAATTTAAAAAACAAGCAAAATAAAACCCAAATGGCAGAAGTTCATAACCCCCAATCACCACACAAATTAGCTTAATTTCACTTACCGTGGTAACGAAGCACACAGAGCTGATGATGTGCAGTTTACAGCGGTCAGGAGGAGGAGTGCAACTGTGGCTTGGTCACACAGACAAACTGCTGAAATTAACCTGCAGCTGCGGCAGATAAGCGCCATATCCCCGGGAAGGACACTGACTGGGGCGGTGCACTCATGACCGCAGCATTCGTTCATTAAAGAAACACGGCTGCAGGCGCCACAAACTAACACGCTTCTGCGGTTTCATTATGGCAAAATGGTTCTACATATCATAGGGACATACTCCTCCGGCAAGGTTACCGAGCAAAAAGATGATACAAAATCCAAACACCTGGGGAGAGAGCCGACAGCATCTGTGAAATGGGATTAATCTGGTCCTTCTGCACAAGACTAGAAAAAACAAAGCTAATTTAGGGAGGGACATGAACCTTACACACCAATTTAGCACATTTACTTACCATTTATTTCATTACGTCGATGTTCCTGTTTACTGAAACGTTGTAATTACAAACTAAATTCAAAATATGGACTGACCCCATCATCAAACCTGCTGTTCCTTCAAAAACAAAGTTATTTTTTTTCACCCAGCCCCAGAACAGTGAAATGGTCCGGCGTCAGAGGACCAGACGGCACAGTTCAAAACTCAACACAGCTCCACCAAGGGACCTGAATCTGTGAGGCTCAGAGAGGATCCATGTTGTGTGGTCAACAAACAGGTTTCTCTGAATTACCACGTCTCACCATCTAATCTTGCTGCAGAAGCCTTTTTGCTCTGCCATAAAGGCGCTGCTGCTGATCTCAGCCCACCATTTCGTACCGAAAATGTGCTAAAATTAGACTGCGGTTCAAACAGGAATGTAGAAACTGCAGACGTCGTGGTTAAATGAGCAAAAACAGCAACGTAGGATGACTGTCATTTTGGTTACTGACGGGTCACTTGTGCAGTGAATAAGCAGAACTTTGATTTGGGACACGACTGCACAACACACGAAGTCACATTCCTAGTACAAGTGGTCTTCCCGTCTTCGGTCATGACTGTTATGGTCCCGGTCAAACACTTGGATGTTTTGGAACCAAAGGAGCCGCATGGAAAAGGTTTGAGTATAACCTGTCAGGTAGATCTTACCAGGGAGTCTGGTGTGATTGTGGTCTTGCCTCTCTCTGACTGGGTGTTCTTCACAGCCCCCCTACTCTTCTCCATCTCTACCTCCTCCCTCGGTTCTGTTTTTGTGTCTCTCAGGTTCTCTTACACTTCTACACTGACAACACACAGCTCTTCTTTTTATTACTCCCTGCAGCTACCTGTGTCCTCTCGTATCCCAGTTTGCCTCTCCAGCATCTCTGACTTGAAGACTGATCACTGTCCACAGCACAACCTCTCCAGGACCAGGATCTACACCTCCCAGCAGCTACATCCACCTGTCAGGAAATCTCCAAATACTGGAAAATTAGCTCATTTCATCCACCTCATTGGTTAGGATCCTGGATACAACAATCAACTCATGTCTCTGCTTCTCCCGGCACACTGACACCATAACCTGGTCCTGCAAATACTTCCTGTACAACGTCCACAGGCTCTGCCCTCATTTCAAAACACATTGCACAGCTGCTGGTCCGCACCATGGTGACACCTCACCTGGACGACTACAATTCCCTACTGTCTGCTCTTCAGCCTCCACCATCAAGCCTCTCCAATTGACAGAACACCACAGTAAAATTGTTTGATCCGCCAAAGCATTCCCAAGATTTTCTTCTCTTTGTCTCTCGATTGCCTCCCTGTAGTGTCAGTATCAAGTCCATCATCCCAATACCTACAGGACCTGGTCACTCACTACAGCCCAGCAGGAGTGCTGTGCTCCTCCACCTCTGACTGGTTGATAGATTTTGGACCCCTCTATGACTGGGACTAACATCTGCATATTGTCAGTTCTGTCTTCAATGTGGTGGAATGACTTCCCTCTGTCCCAAAGAGCTGCTGCATCCCTCTCAAACCTCTCTTTTACCCTCTCATTAAAACGCTTTCACAGCCATTTCTCTCCTGAGCTCCTGACACTTTTGTACATTTGTCCACCGCCAGCACAAGTTGCCATTCAAATTGAGGACCTTCACACTGGAAGGCCACAGTCCTAACCAGTACGCCACCTGCTGCCCCAAATGCTGTAGTACAGGAAAACTGTTCACACAGTTTGTTGTTTTTTAAGCGCAAGAAGCAGTTGGTGGCTAGTCCAGCTCCGTGTCCACAGACGTCATACTGTTGTTGGGTCACAGCCGTCCCATTATTCTCGACACAAATGGCTGTTCATCACTGTCCACCCTTCCCCCGCCCCGTACCAGAGGGGGCCGTTCCTGGATAAGCACACACATCCCTCATGGAAAACAACATGCCAGCTGTTTTCTGCCTCCTGAAAACCAGCAAAATACACACACCTCACCATTTTCACCAATTGTTCTGCCCTCATTATTTTTATTTTACTGTAATGCAGTAATAATTCTGGTTCAGATCCCAGATCAGCGGTGCAACAGCAGGTCCACTCAACTCGGCCGGTGCCTTAACCACTACGACCCCCTCCGTTTACGGTCGAGCCGCTTTTGATGGACCGCAGCACTCTGTCGGACATAATTATCCTCCTGTCGGAGGCGCGCATTCGGAGGGATGCGCGGTCACGGCCACCGGGAGCCTCGTGTTCAGTTCACGTGGCGCAAAAAGACGCTGAAAGTAATCAATCACGGCGGAGAATTGGAATTACTAACAGTATCCGTTACTGACTATTGATAACAG
The DNA here is from genome assembly GCA_900497675.1 of Arapaima gigas. NCBI lineage: Eukaryota > Metazoa > Chordata > Actinopteri > Osteoglossiformes > Osteoglossidae > Arapaima > Arapaima gigas. Next base: position 49,891 of record UFQX01000156.1, on the reverse strand, counting down.
AGAGTAGCAAAGTCCAGCGCCCATGGAGCCCGCGCTCACCGCTATTTGTTTACTCCTCGTCGGTGTTACTGCAGTGTGAACCGAAGCACAGAAACACACACAGGGTGTTCGGGCGCGAGCGGGGCGGGAATCTCACTCTCACACTCGCATGCACACTGCAGTCCGCCGTCTGCCGGAGGCTCTGCTCAGACTTTACACACGCGCGCGCCCACAAGTTTGGTCAGACTCTCGGACGGTCTGGTAAACTTTAACTAGTTCCCCAGACTGGACAAAGAAACTCGTCAGTGACCCGACAAAGTGGAACAAAACCAACGGAAAAGCACAGAAAACACACACTGACCGTGTTCGTCTGTTCACCGCGTGCCCGTGTTTCCGGCGCCCTGCAGCTGCACTCCGCTCGGCAACAACACACAGAGTGAGGAGCGCGCGCGCGCGCACCCGCCAGACACCCTGCGCCGCGCGCTCTCTTCACAGCGTCCGCGGGGAGACTCCGCAGCCCGTATCCGAACCGAGGCCAGGCGTGCACGCGCGCTCCCCGCGACCACAGCGGTGTGCGCTGGGAGGGGGGGCAGTGACGTCAGTCCTCCCCCTGAGAACGCCGCCGTCCTGCTTCGCGCTTGCAGAACCAGAAGGCAACGTGGAGGAAAAATATATGATGCACAGAAATCCTCGCATAATCTCAGAGAGAACAGGAACACGGGTTCATCATCATCATCATCATCATCATCATCATCATCATCTCCACGTCCACCGTGACGCTCTTCACCATCGTATACGCATGTGAAAACTGCACATCTTACTGTGTAGTACGACAGACTGAAATACAAAGTGAAGAAATGCAATGAAATATGCACAGCGTTTGGTGACATTTGAAGATGACAGAAGTTTGACTGATTCTCCCATGTTCTCTGTGACTAGAGGACAATCATCTCATTGGCCAACCATAGAGGAAAAGTTGTGTTTCTCAGGGAATGGATCTGGAAGTACATCAAGCGGACAAAACTGGAGATTAAAGACCTCCTGAAAAGTTTAGGAACTATCTGACTAAGACCTCTTCCATCACACTTACAGATTTACAGATTTAGTGGCACACATTCAAAGTGGCCAATCATGGTTTAGATGGACTTTGATGCCATGTCATCGATAAGCTAAATACAATGAGAAATAAAGCAGGAGACCTAGTTGTGTAGAACCATAGAGAACTCTGGGAAGACCCAGGAGATCATCAGAAAGCCATGTAAAATCCTTGAGAAACCTGAAGAAAAGCCAGTGTGAACTCTGGAAAAAAAACATGGAGGAGATCCTTTAAGAACCTGGTGAAAACTGCACAAGAAACTTGGAGGAGAACTATGGAAAACCCTACACAGGGTGTGTGATGTGAAGCTTTAAAGTTGCTGTAACCATCTGACACTGGAAGCCCCCAAGATCCAGTTCAGTGTAACGGGCCCCTCAGACGTCACTGCAGTCATCAGTTTCTCCTTCACTTCTTGAGCACAGGGTGATTATACATCAAATAAATGAAAACTCAAGTATACCTCTCATATAAATATAAGCATATTTATTGTTGTAGCAATATTACTGCTCCCTGTACCACCTCCACATGCAAATACTGATTGTGGTCAGAAATTCTCAAAATGTTCGAATTTAACACTAGGAGACAGAAGATACTTTGCAAGTCAACCTGCTCATTTCACTTTGTTTAAACATAACACATTATTTAATTAGTAATGGAAATATTCTACTAATCCATGTATGAATTTCAAAAGTAATTATGTAAGTATTTATGACCCATCAAACAGCGAACTGCTGCACTTAGAAAATTGTGTTTTTCCATGTTTTAGTTAAAATGCATTTGTAGCTGAAGAAGCAGTTTAAACATTGGACTCACTAGTAATAATGATGTTGAAAAAAGACAATGAAACCATATTTACCTGCACCTACAGACAATTTTCTACAAGTTTTTGGAAATTCTGCAAAAATTGAAGAATTCTCTCAGGGCTGAATCTTTATGATAAATAAGCACCAGTGGCTTCTCCTCCTTCTTCCAGTTGTATTCAGGTGCAGCTGTCAGTCCTATGGTGTGGGCCTGGCCAGATGCCACCTTACCACAGTGACGTCATGCAGTGACATACCTACAGTGGCGCAGTTCCCAGTTTGGATGAAGAACTGATGTCCACATGTCATATGTGAACATATGGAGAGCCACATCCCCTCTGCTTGAACTGTCACGGATCCCTGAGTGGGAAGGACAAGGTACATCCATCTCCAAACTTCAAACACACCTCAGGCGTTAACTACAGACAAAATTGAGAAATGTCACGGCAGGAATCCGGCAAATCCTGGTGGCGTGGAGTGGCTGTGTGCTTCAGCCTCCCTTGGCCGATTCGGGATGTCGGTGTTTGTGACATGAACGACATCAGGAGGCCAAATCGAAAATCCCATTAAAAAGTTTTGCTGATAAGACGCTTCCATTTAGCTCAGAGCGATACGGGACCCCACCATTCCTCAAAGGTGAGATGAAAACTCGTTGGCACTAACATACACCTGCAGCAGACGGAGAGGAGGGACACTTGGCCACGTGTGGAGGGTCAAAGCCCTGCATGATTGAGACCATTTGCTCCCGTGCTTCCTCCACTTCCTCCTCGTATGGATCACCTCACCATGGCTGCTAAACTGGAGTTAATTCCGCTGTGAAATTGCCCCCTGTAATTTCGTGTGCTCGTATACAAAGACGCATCGAAGTGTAAGTAGGCGGCAGGGGAGGGAAGAGCGAAGAGATGCAAGTAAATTATACGGCACAAAAAATAATGGCTGTGCTTTAAACTGAGCTTTGTGGCGAAATGCCTTTTTGTCTAGAACCGTGTGTCTTAACAAGGGAGTAGAAGCCATGGGAAAGAGGAGACGAGTAATGGCATAAATATCTCGCCAGGAAGGCCACGTGTGCACATAAAACTGTTTGTGAGCAAAATAATGAGCAAGAAATGAGGGGTTGGCTATAATAATTAAGTGCGTGATGCTCAATAAAGGGAAAGATTACACATCCATCACCTGCCGTTACGCAGCTGGCAGAGAGCATTAACACGTCTTCTTTACTACAGCAGGGATGGATTTTAGAGAAATAAAAGGAGGGCCTGTACCGGTGGCTGTACCTGACAGTCCTTCCGACATACACTTCCACATCTCTGTGGATCGAAGCGACGTCCAGATGGGACGTGAACATCATCTCCAGGGATGGGGGGGGGTTCCGATATTACGCTACAGCTCAAGTTGGCATCACAGCCAGTTTATTACTCACTGAGACAATACTAGCACTTCCAAATGTCCAGGTGAAACAGCTCCAGAACCATGTAAAGGTGAGCCTCCGTTACCATGGGAAGCATATGAGTGCAAAGGATAAGGACTTGACCACATGGAGGAAACAAATCTGTACTCTACACTTTGCAGTCAAAAGATTTAATACAACTGCTTTAAACCATTGCCCCCCCCCCCCATACGAGGACCAAAAAACACAGAAACTAGATGTCTGAGGAATGGAAGTTGGTTTAATTGACTAATTAGTCAAAATGTGAAAAATTTGGGACTGGTGACAAGTATTTGTACAGTTGTGCTTGTTATGATTGAAACTGGCAGCAGTGGTCAAACAGTTGGTGACTGTTTTCAAGTCCATGGCAATCTCAGACAGTGCGGCTACTGCAGAGGCAGTCTGTTTTTTCGCAGTTATAGCTAGTTGGACTGTCCTTCACCCTTAAACAAAACAGTGACGCGAAACACACTTCAAAATTATGTATGAACTGTCTGTAGGAGGAAAGTGAAGGACAACTCTAAATAATGGCCTGTAAACAAAAATCATGAGACACTAAGTGGCAAAGGCTAGTTTCCAAGAAGTGTACTCAAATTTTTGACTGGCACCATGTCTGGGTTTTTTTAAATACTTTTTATCAACTCAAATGAGGAACGCAGAGTTTGAACATTCAGCTGTCCTCACATGTCAGTGTGTGTTTCCGGAAGGTGTCTTAATCTCTGCAGGCCAAATGTATAGCAAACCTCAAGGGAATAGTCCTGGGGTAGCAAGTTGGCCCAACAAAAGTCAGCAACACACGTTTGTAACACCTCTGGCTGCTCTGCTTTAAAAATAAAAAAAAAAAAATTAAAAAGCGAGCCCAACCGAAAGGTAGCTGCAGAAGTGACACGGCTGTGACAGGCTGTCAATATCCCGACAAGTGGCCCCGGTGCTTTCTGGCAAGAAAAACAGCCATCAGCAGAAATTCTAATGCAAGCTGCCAGAAATAATGCCAATAACACGCACGGATGACAGTGTGAGTCCGGGCAGAATTATCTTGCGGTCCGTTCAGCAAACGTGTTATTAATATCCCGGTGGTGGGCCAGGGGGAAGAGCCGCAGGTGACCTTATGAACTGACCGCATGGCCAGTCATCCTCACAGGTTAAAACAGAGGTCCGTGTGGTATCCTCCCCTTCCTCCATCTGTGTCATTGGCTGATTGCTGCTGGACAGGCAGGGAGTGGGGCTCTAGACAGGAGCTTAATGGTCAAGAAGCTGGATGGTGTTGGTTCAAGTCCCATATGTTGCTTTGAGAAGGGTGTCTGCCCTTAATTGGTTGGTGTGAAAATACCCAGTTATAAGGGCAGGTAAAGGCTAGAGTGGTAAGCTGTGCAAGTTGTTCTGGGTGAAAACATGCCACATGCATCCAGAATTGCAGCTGGAACAGACGGGATCCATCCACTCTGTGGTGCAGCAGTCGGATTTCCTCTCCTCGCTCGATGGAGCAAAAGGGCCAATTTGGGATAAGCCTGGCAGCCATGTGTGAGAAAGAGCATCTCAGCCAGAAACAAGGTAAAAGAGGCTCATGAGGAGGACAACCATCTCTGGATTTGATACTTCAACAAAACAGTTCTCGCCCAAAGGCAATTTGGTCCTGAATGTCCAGCATCAGGATGGATCACACAGGTTCAGCATTTTACCTGGAGTTTCACCTATGCTTTTATCTGCACTTCCATTTCTGACTGCAGTTTGGGATTTAATTTCAAATTAAAAGGGTTGCTGTTTTATACAAAGTTTTAAAGATGCAATTTGTAATGTATAATATTCAATTTCTGATTATTTGAAGGGTGGCAGAGTTCCAAAGCACAAGTCTGCACTGCTTCCTCATGGTGCCTGGGCTGTGGGTTCCAATCCACCACAGTCTCTGGATGCTCTGGTTTCCTCCCACAGTCCAAACACATGTGTTTCAGGTGCACTAGTGACTCTAAATTGTCCTCTTTGTATGCAAGTGACTGCTCTGCCATTGCCCTCAGATGGATTAGCGTGTTTCCCAAAGCCTCATACCTTACACTTCTTGGATAGACTAGACCAAAGTGACCTTGACTTGGACAAGCGGTTATTGATAATGGATGAATGGGTGATTATTTGAGACACAAGATCGCAGCTGATCAGATGTTTTTGATCAGAATGAAGAATTAAAGCAACAAATTTAGAAAACAGTCTAAAGAGATTTGAGGAACAATAGGATGCAAAGGCAAATTAATGACTCTCCAGTAGCTATTGTTTCAGTGCATTTAATTGGAATGAGTGAATATTCAAATAAACATTAATTCTGTTTAAAGAAACTACCTGAGTGGCAGGTGTGTTCTTAAAAAATACAGTTCACGTTTGTGCTGACCTTTGTTTTAAGGCGCAATACTACAGCTTGATGTTCTTTAGCATCAAAGTTAACAGAAGACTTAGACTTTCTAATGACTCCTGAACTTGGACGTTCCAGAGGACAGACGGACTCTCTGCGTGGGTCTATAGAGTTTCCAGAAGTAATTTCTTCCAAGAGGTGCTGACTCTATTTAGATGAAGGTCAGTGTTTCAACCATGAAGAACATCTTACCCAGCAAACCTTGCCTTTTTTGGCTGCAACATTATTTTTGGTGAATGACAGACAGGAATGTGAGTCTCACACTAAGGGCAGGTTTAAAAATGGTTCAAAAGGCCCCTCTGTGGACCCCAAACTCAGGTCCCTGCTGGACTACACAGAGCACCTACAGGCAGGAGGACCATGTCCCTCACATGGGTGAGATGGCAGGGGTTCTCTTTCCAAATCGAGATCTTTTACAATCTAACTTTTCTTCTTAAGTCAGATGCATATGTTTTAACAAAGTATAGTAAGGTATGATTGTAGATTCTTTTCACAGAGAAAAAATACAAATCATAAGAAATTTTAAAATTATAATTACTAGATTTTAACAGCATAAATTAGCACCATATGTACATTTATCCTTTCTGTATTTTTCCCTCAAAGGCCTGAAAGTAAGCTGTGAATCATCAGTACTTGTGTTTCTCGCTCCACTACAGTGGTTTGCCAGTTCATTTGATGACCTCATACTGTGACCACAGAATGCACAAGATCCAAACCCACATCTAACTTTTTATTTTAAAACAACAACTGTCTGGGTCCGAACCCTGTGTGGCCTGGCCAGGGACCAGATCTGTTATTGCTCACGACACACGTTAGAGGAGGTGTGTGAGTTTGTCTCTTCTGAATTAATATGTGTGTTATGCCTCTATGAGGGAAACATGAGAACAGTGTAATCAGTCCAGACTGATTTAGAAGAAAAAAGGGCAGAAACAACCATAAAAATAAGTAAAAAATGAAAGCCAAGAGATGAGTCAGAAAGGAGAACATCTCAGATTATGGAAATATGGAACCCTATGTGAAACAGATGACTTTGTTCCTTTTCTAAAGTGAATTGAAATGGTATTTTCTACGGTTGACAAAATGTTTATGACTTTGCTGGTCAAGTAGCCAGTACAAGATTATACGGCTATGCAGATTCTCACAGTGGACTTTGTGAACATAGAAGTGTGTCACAGGGAGGCCAGTGGTCCCATGGTGACCTGCCATAACATCTCCGAACAGGGACCCGAAACCAAAAGCAAAACCAAACACTGCACCGAAGACCAGACTTACAGGGAACAGAATCTGAACATCTACAATGGATTTTTTAACATCTGGAACATTTTTTAACTTTTATTATTGGAAGTACCTGAAATAATATCCAGTAAAATCCGGTGAACTATTAGTAAATATATAGCACCCCTACTGAAAGTGGCAGCTTTGCTTCTGAACATACAGGCAGAGTTTTAACTAAGAGCGTTAAGTAGGAACACACATGAACAGCTTTTGCCCAGTAAAATCACTTCACACATTAAAGATGCAGCTGGAGGCTTTAGTCTAGTTCTGGGTTCAAAGGTACACTGGCAGAGCCCTTCACGAGTGCTTCAAAATCTAGTTCCTTAACTGCTGTGACCTCTGTTGTCCTTATCACTACACCACGCCCACTGTAAGAAGTCAAAGCTGGGCTCTGAATACTTCTATCTGCGGACTCCTCAGTTCACGTGGAAGATTGAACCCTTTGTATTTCTGCTGTTGTGTGCGACTCTGTCACACTTTTGCCATCTTCTTCTCGTTCCCCCTCTGCAGAGAAAGAGCTTCTGGTGCACACCTCATAAATATCAAAGGGAGCAGGCTTGGTGCACGTGCTGAGCGGAGGGCTTCTGCTCCCCTCCGGACAAATAAATCCTCTGGTTTGTTATAGATATAGAAAATCAATATCCTGCAAGGCGTCACTTGGCACCAGTAACAGTGAAAACCCCCTCCATACGTACGTCCTCCACTGTTTCCCATCTCACCAAACGTGTTTAACTGCAATTTATGGCCTTCTTGTTCCTTTCCATCATCATATTTTACTCACATAGCGGCGAATTCCCCGGGACGAGTCTGTTTCAGGTGTGGGTGGGTTCAGGTCCTCACACCTCTCACACTGCGCACCGGATCCACGCTTAGAGGACTTTATTGATCCTGATTAGGTTGAGACCCCAGTTCCGCCTGAATGATGCCAGTCATATTTCTATATATAGAGACATCATCTGTGTTCAGAAGTGATATATTGTAATTATGGGTGAATTTTGTTCATTAGGGCCCATTAGTCTTTGTCAGGAGACGTGATGGTGTGTCATCGCGACTCTAATGGACCCATTCAGCCACGATCTGCCAAGCATCCACATGGGTCCAGGTTTCTAAAGCTACAAGTGCAGCTAGATGGGGGGGCCCAGTGATACGATGATGGTCTCTGGCATCGCCACTCGCTTACACGGGAGGTGTGTTTGTGCCACCAGCCCACAGAAAGCCGATCTGAGGCTTGCATGACTGGGAGGTAGGGGGTGGGGGGAAGTGGGTCTCTGTGAGGCCTGCAGGAGGACGTTTGGCTCACAGAAATATACACTTTATGTAACAGCGCTCCACTGTATGCCTTAACTACTGCTTTTCTGTATGCAAATTAAATTTGTTTTGGATGTAAATATTAGCTACTGTCAGGACACCAGGGAGGCAGCACAGTGGCACAGCAGGGCACCTCGGTCCTGACCCCTCCCTCCACACAGCTATCATGGGGAGCTTCAAAATGGAGACTGACTCCATCTGTCTTTGTTGAATCTTGTTTATATTCATTTATTTAGTTTTCTACAAAGCATCTCAAAGTGTGAAACCCCTTACACTGATTTAACTATTTATACTGCAAGGACATTTTTACTGTTTGATCAAATGTATTACAGCAAAAGATGAAATATGAACCAAGACACTTTGGGTTTGCAGGCAGTGGCTTAAACCACGGTGCTCCCTATTTAAGGTGCTCTTGCTCAGCAGTTCTGCTGTGGTCAGACAAGCTTCAGGACCTGTGTGTGTGTGTGTCTGTGTGTGTGTGTGTGTGTGTGTGTGTGGGTGTGTGTCTTTCACTGTTGCTGCCTTAATTTGTGTATCATCTGCACTCTTGTCCAGCCACGCCCTTGGTTCCCCAAGTTGTGCTCCACTCCAGCAGACATTGCCAACGGACACAGTCCAACAGTACAGAATACGGGATCACCACACAGAATGGAGACAATGCTCCCCCCTTCTGTACTCTCTGATTTGCTCATAATCAATCCATCGTTGAAATCAGAGTTAATTTATAGTTAGGGTTACACCTGAACATCTGAAAAGCGCATTTTGCACCTGCAGTACAGCTTTACATGGTCAAATGACAGTAAAACATTAAATCTGGTGTTTAATGACAGACTTGAGGGCATAAGGAGCCAAGCAGGGGAGCGGGAGAGGACAATGGGGTGGGTTCTTCTTGAGGACCCCTCTGTGTACAGTGACAGGCTGCCAAGACCTCCCCCAGAGATACTGAAGCACAGCTGGTGCAACACCACCAAGCTCCTACTCAGTATGCCTGTAAAGATATATACAAACCATGTTACTATGGACGATACTACATTTCAGTACTTGGTTTTAATACACAAAGCAGTGACCAGTTTTAGCCAAAAAGGACACGTCTGACATCGAAATGGCAACTTTCATCTCGCTAGTTCCGCTCTGACAGTTTTTCATGAGTTATGTAAGTTTTCCAATCACTGCTGTTGTCTTTAGAGCCAAACTCCTTTGTGTGGAAATTTTAATAGTGGCTAAAAATACCAACTGATTCCTGTTTTCTTTCTTCTGATCCTTTTTTTGAAATATAATTTTGAAACTGCCCACTGCGGGCAGACTTTAATCACGCATTGAAATGGAAATGAGCACATCTCCTCCCATGTGGAGGCTCTGAGCAAACACTTGTGTTCCACGTAAAGACGAAACAGCTCAGTTTACATTTAAATCTGTTCTTTTTCAGATGCTTGTATCCAAAGTGATGCACAACTGAACAACCAAAAAGTAAACAGCAGTGCATTTCACAGACAGAACACAACTGACACAAATGTGATTCTCCAGCATCAGTAAATTTTTTTGCCTTGAAGGCAATTATTATTATTATTTTTTAATTAAACAGATAATGTCATGCACATGGAGCAGTTACACATTTTACTCTGCATCATCTCCACATCTCCCTGAATCTTTGGAGGCATGGAGGCCATGCAGAATCAGATCTGCCTACTTTATCTACACTGTCCATCGAGAGCCGTTTGCCAACAGATAGCAAATGAACAGTACGGAACTCTTTGGGGAAAGACAGCGTAACAGTCCTGTTGTGAAAAAAAAGGATTGTCTGTGGCGCACAGTCAGCCATTTCCTGCATGGGCCGCATTTGTCCCAATATTTCATTCACTTAGCCATTTTTGCCAACATCTATCCACATACTGTGAAAGTCTGACCCATTTTCACTTGAAGCTGTGATACACTCGAGCACAGTAGTAAAATAAAAATTTAATTTACCGGTTTAATGAATGGTTCATTATTATCGGAGCCTTGAAACGCAAATGTCCTCCTGTATCCAAACACTGTGAATGACAGTGTAAGACTTCAGGTGGTTCACAGTGTTTACATGGTAAATAAAACCCAGTGGTGCTGGATATTTGATGTATTCAGCATTATAATTCCAGCGTGGCACTGCTGCCAACAGCCCTGTGAAGAACAGTGAGAGCGTGTCTTTCTGCTTTGTTTCATCATTAAATGACAAGTGTGACAACATCACAGTGTGACTGAGTTGAGATGCCAATGAAATGCATTTCTTGGGTTATATAATGCAAATAAGGACGTAAACCATGAAGAGACACTCAGCAGAATGCCTTGAGTCGGTGTCGGCATGGCACTGATAACTGGCGCCTTCAGTCCTCTGGATTAACAGAATGTAAAAGGCCTTTTATCTCTCGGGCAAAATAAATGCCATTTAAGTCTTTTGCACCCGTACGAGCACAGTCCATTAAAATGACAGCTGCGGCTGGAAATTATGGAAAATAATAGTAAAGTGGGCATTTTTCAGTGTTCAACATGAAATAAGCACAAGGTCTGAGCATCCATAAATCTAAAAGCAGTGTAAAAACCAGTGGAGGCTGTTAAAGTTTTTAAACAGTCTGTGTAATAATTAGCACGTGCTGTTCATACTTTGAGCTGTTATAGTGATTTTTGAAAAGTGATCATTTTGAAAACCTAAATCATAACCGTTCGTGTGGTTTCTCTCATGGCTTTATGCTTTATTTAAAGTAAACTACCTTGTACTTCATTTTGACATTCAAGCCACACCAGTTATTTGATATCCAAAGCTGAATTAAACTTCCACAGTGAATAAAATCCCCCATTCTGAAGGTATAGGTCTAGTTGTAACTGCGTTTAATCACAGTGTCATCTGGAATGTTCCCTCAGGGTTCAGCTTTTAAAGTAAACTGTACTGATGTGAGTCGATCAAACCAGTGAAATATCGTGTGAGCCGACAGTGTTGAGTAAATCATAACATCCAGAAATATGACAAAATAATCTCTTTGGGAAAGAGCTGTGTGCAGCATTTTTTTAAACATTCAATTTATACAATAGCAGCAGCCACCAGTGGGCAATCCGAGCACAAAGTCAACGGAGAAAGAAAATGAATAAAAAATCTTTCAGTGATTAATCAGTTAATATTGTTTTTTTTTTAATGGAACTCCTTTATTTGCATAATTGAGGAGAAAAAAAATCAATTGTACATTACAGAATTAAGCAAGGCATGTCTGCAAATGTCCTGGAAAAGCTGCGTATACAAATTTCAAATATATACCATATATAACAGTCAGAAATTGTAAAAAGTGATTAGAGCAATGCATTTCTGGGAACCTGGATATTCCGCCTCCAGTACCACAGCCCCGGCAAGGATGGCAATCCATCTTCAGATTATTAAGATTAAAATTGATACTGTTAAGATTAAAATTACTTAAGCTTCTCTGCCATGTGTAAGGTGGTATTTGTACCTGGTAGGATGGTGTACTACAGCAACAACAACAACAAGAACAAAAACAACACAAAAGAAGTTATAATAATAATAATAATAATAATAATAATGGATGCAACAGACAGTAATGCAAAAGGCTGTGATGAATCTTCTGCACTATGTGTGGTGGATCACATTTCACTCGATTCACTGCCACCCAGCATCAAATCTTCATTCAAACCCACATCCAGCTGCATCCAAACTCTGATCGAACACAGACCCTTATCCAAACACCCATGCAGTTTTTTGTATCGCATTTATCTTCTGCTCCGCCTACCCATCTTTGATGGTTTGTGTGGCTCATCCCTCATAGCATCACGCGTGCAACACACAAAACTGCAGTCTGACTGCGTGCCTCTGCCCATCTCTAATGAGATTATTCCTACACATGTGAAATGTGAGCTAATCCGTGTCTTTTCACTTTGGTCTGACAGAGCTGCTTTCCAACGCCTCTTCCACAAACACTGTCAAAATAAAAATAAACTGACTAGTTGTGTGTGTGTGTCCCTGGACCTGCTCCGTGAACAGGCCAGTGGTGTTTGTCTTTTACTAAAATTTGAATAGGAAAATCTACCATCAGCACTATTTGTACACAGGAGCTTTAAATACCAGCTTCACATAATAATACAGTGTAATTTTACGGTGTTGACATTTGTCCAGTGAGGGGACTGTGGCTGGATGTGGACCGTGGTCCAGCTGACCAGCCAAAGGTGTAAACAGCTCACTATCTGAGTCTCTGCAGCTCACAGGATGTTTACCACAGTAATGTATGAAGCACAGTCAGTGTGGCCAAAACCACCATTTTTACCAATATGTTACGCCATATATAAAGATAATCATTAGATTAATTTATGTAGCTGTCAGCAGATCATGAGAGACATGGTTCTGCGTAAGATGGGTTTGAGACCCTTCTTTAGTGCTGGGAGGGATTCAGCAGCTCTGATTGATACAGGGAGCTTATTCCTTAACACTGGAGCCAAAACTGAGAACCTACAGATGTTAGGTTTTGGACCCCTTGTCAGCAAAACCACCAGACAGCCAGAGGTGGACTAAAGAATTCCTAATGGGCTGTAGGGAGTTATCAAGTCTTTAGGTGTCAGAGTGCAGATTCTTTGACCGCCCTGTAGACCATAATTACAGTGCTGAACTTAATACTTGCAACTACACTATGGTACACACTCCATTTTTCATATTTCTCCTCCCTGATCCCTAGAACCAGTGTTTGGACAAGGACACCTCTGAGTTAGGGTTCTAACTTAATGGAAACAGGCGCCGTGGCCTTTGAGGATTCGGGTTCCACACCCCATAGGTAGATGTTCCAAGTGGCCTCCTTCCCGTTTTTGGTTCTCTCTGCAGCTCCTCTCCAGAGGGCAGTAATACGGATGTTGGAGGGAAACCAACCCCCCATGTTAGTGCTGTTAATGTACACTTCCTCAGCTTTCCACAGGGGATTGCTAATGAGCGAATTCCCTTCCCTTACAGAACTGGAACCCATTAAGTGCAGAAAAAGGTGTTTGTTTATTTACTGCTTCTGCTTGTTTTCAAGCCCTTTGGTACCCAGTGGCATCTTTCCTGTTGTTGGCTGAGAAGCAGCAGAAACAAACAGCACAAAAACAGCCAATCAGAGCAAGTCGTGAAAAATGTTTTATTCGCTCCCACAAATGTTGATGAGAACATGTTTTTATTAGTTCAGCATTAATGGGTTGAAATGGGTCTGTGGTACAGGAGGGCATGTAAAGTCTTCATGAGGTCATAGGATCTGAACCCCAAGACATGGTTACTCCCTGCAGCCAATTGAGGGTGCTGTACTCCTCCACCTCGGGCCACTTGGTGGCACCCCTCGCCAGGGGTTGAATATAATGTAGGTTCTCAGTTCTGTTCCCATTAGTGGAATGATCTCCCTGTGTCCTTCAGAACTGCTGAGTCTGCCCAAAGTCATCTCTTTCAGAACCATTTCTCTCCTGATCTTCCTTTACAGCTACATAAACGAGCCCAACACTGTCTGTTAGGATTATCTGTGTATTTGCGGTTTAAACGTTCCTCCTACAGGCAGCTACTTCAGGGATGTGAACCCGCAACGTAGTGGTGTCAGACAAACAAGCTGTGCTTTAATCCTTTGGTGTTTAAAGCTGCTAAGTGTCAGCTAAATGAACAAAATGTAAATGTACTTTATATTGCAGGCGGTGAAATATTTTGAGTTATTTTCCATGAAAATCTTTCTCACCATGTCCTCAGAAAACTTCACACACACAGAACCTGCCTAGATGCACCAGAAATAAACATCCCAATAGCGCCGCAATGCAGCGAAGCACAATAAACAGATTTTACTATAGCAGCATCAAAAAGCAAACGGATGTGGAACTAAGGAGGAAATTCCAGGGAAAGGAGCAGTAAACTTTCATATTTATTGTGCAAAATAATGATCTATTAATTTTGACTGATAACACAGAGATATGTTTCGTAACAGTGAGTCATTGAAATATCAGGTCAAAACCGTACCTTCCCTAAATAAACGAACAGACACCATGATAGACACATCCACACACACACACACACACACACACACACTAGTTGCAGTACCCTCCTGATGCGGTTTTTCCATCTGCTGCCAAACTGCCTGGTACATTAACCACCATTTGCAGTTTTATTTTGGATGTGAAGCTGCCCTCTGAGACTAAACCGTGATATTACCACAGTATTTCCACATCAACCACATTATTACTTCACTTTTCTCCAGCCTTTCGACAGAGAAACTCACTAATTTTGAGTCACTGTGTCCCACTTTTTTTAATCACACCCCAGTTCTTGTGCCACTGGAGGAAGTGTACAGTGGGATGCCAAACTGCTGAACACATTTTCTTCTGTTCTAAGCCATTTGGAACATGACCTGTTTTCCCTGCGGCACAAGGACACACAGCTCACTGGGCAATGGCAGAGATCATCAGTTTAGGTTGCTTTCGGGCAGCAATCAGCCTCTCCTTAAGCACTGAGGGGACAAACACTTTGAAAGTGTTTGACCTTTGATCACAGTGGCCCCACCTTGTACCTCATGTCCCTCACAGCAGAAATCTGAAGACTGTGATGTGATGCTCCCTGTGGCGTCACTGTGGCTCTGCTGTATGCAGGACACAAATTACCGACGTCAGGTTAGCCCATCTAGGTGCCAAAATGAATGAAAGGCCATGCCTGTGGGATGCTGTTGAAACATTGCCAATGTGAAGATGTCCACTCGCTGTCCACCTCGACAATGGTTTTGTCATTTTTCCTGACCACACCGTTGAGCTGAAGACCAGGAGAGCAGAGAACTGCTGGAAGTCCAGGCCACACAAGAAATTGCTTTATCCACCCATCTATCCATCCATTATCATTAAGTGCTTGTCCTGATCTGGGATGTGGTGGTCTGGAGCCTATCCCAGAATCACAAGGTGCCAAGATAGGAGACTACACCCTGCAATGGGACTCCAAGCAATCACAGAGAAAAGGTTTACATATATTGCTGTAGTTAAGTTCCATCAAGTCACTGTCCACTCCTGGCAACTCTATGGATAGTTGCTTCAGTCAGACAGCTAATCTTTCACAGAGGGGCGCCCATAGCTCCAGTTATTGTATCCATTCATTGCACTGCAGGTCCTTCTCTTTTGTGTTGTCCTTCTCCAGCGATCTTTCTCTTTGCGTGACCCCAAAGTATAAACATTTGTATAAATATACTGTATATAGAGACATTGCAGATGAAACATAACCCCATCACAGAGAGCCTGTTTCATTGAGGTCATAGATTAATCTGCGACTGACTGATCAATTTCGGTGGGCTGCGCACCATTCTACTGAGGATCATTAGTGAATGAACACAGGTCCGTTTTCCACAGGGGAGGCATCACCACAGGCGGTAAAAGCGGAGTAGGAAATTACAGACTCAAACATAATATAATGATTTGGTTTAGAGGATTTTCGATCTTTACGAACCCTGATTACAGTAATTAGACAACAAATAAAAAGGAAATGTAATTAGCAGAGCAGTTTTACAGTTTGCACTCCGATATTCTGTGTGGGGTAAAGAAATGCAAATGATTGCTGAACCGTGCGTCATCATCACCTCAGTTGCTCTGCCCCCTAGTGGCAATCCTACCCTATCCTGCAGGCATCTCCCTCGAAACATACCTCCAAAACCAGGCCCATAGGGGGTCAAGGGGGTCCCTCTCGGGATCTGTGTCACTCTGGGTGAAACAAAAGATGATGCATCCATGGTCCTCAAATGTTTTAGTAATTTTCTTAACTGGTGTTATTCAAGGTGAAGCATCTGCCTTAATTCTTCAACCTCAGGACAGAGCTGAAACCCCCCACAGACTGGTGCTGACTCATTGCAGAGGTCACTGAGTGACCAAGATGCTGCCTGTCCTGTTGCAGGACATTATTAAAATGGAGAGAAAAGGAATAATAAGCGTGAAGGGATTTACAACCGACGTGACACAGAGGAAAAGAGCTAAAGGGGTGAGGTACACCAATATATTTTTGATGTCTTTTCCAGTGGTTTTTGAAATAACTGTCATGAGCTTTGGTACACGCACGCACGCACGCACGCAGGCACGCACACACACACACACGTACACAATGGCACAGCGCTACAGTGATATGTATGTTTTACTGCCTACAGGCTGAATGACGACAGCATCTGGCAGGAACCTCTTGGGCAGCTTTGAGGTTTTTACAGCTCTTTGTTGCAGCAAAATTATCTATTTTTTCCATATATTTGCCATTGTATCTCATGCAAAGAGCACAGTTTATTGGCAAAGTTTTGCTTGCAAATGAAACAAACAATATTAAATGTTTGGGAATAAAAGGAGGAGCTCAGCTGAACAAACAAAATCTCTGCACAGAGAGGCTCCACAGGAACAGATAGCGGAACCACAGAGCCCACGTGTTGGAGAGACCAGCTGTTGGAATAATAGAGCCCACTTACTTGAGTCCAGCTGTTGCAGTAATAGCGCCCAGGTGTCAGAATAATAGAGTCCAGGTGCTGAAACTGCAGTGCTAGGTGTTGGAACCAGAGAGTTGGCCGTGTCCTGTTTCATTCCTCTAACAATGCCTGTGGAACACTACAGCAGCATACCTGATGTTAGCTTCTGCATCAGTGAATAAAGAGAACATTTCAAAAATTTTCTAAAAATATTTTTGACACCTAAGCTGTTCCATTCAAATATGTAAAAAAAGTGGGTTCAGCAGAAAGTGGAATGTTAAAGTAACTGGAACAAAACTGCATTTATACCGATTTACCGAACCTGCTGTGGAACAGATGGTGACACCCCAGAAGGAGGAGGCTCATTGTCCTCACCATTATCCCCAGTGGGGTTAGCCAATGGGTGATGGCAAAAGCCCTGCATCCCACGGGGGTCCCCACGACAGTTCCAGGGGCCCAGCGGCGCGAGCGACAGCCTGAGCTCAGGTGACCTTCTGGAAAACCACGTTTTGGTGGCTCTGAGGAGGAATCATAGAGCAGTTTCTCCATGAATGATGTTTATACTCCGTACCATTATAGACGGGGTACAGCAGAAATCTTTGAAATCACTTACTTTCTGCAAAGTCCTCTGAATATTACAGCTGGTCTTTACCTGACACCTTCTCTCAAAGTGACTTTCAGTGTCAGATTATGAACCTTACAGCCTTTTAGCCATTTTTACTGTGTAAAATACAGAATGGAGACGTTTGGATTACAAGGTTTCAGCTCTAACCACTGCACCACTTTCCGGCTCGTCATATAGAGCCACAACTCAGTTGTTGGCCAAAGGAGTGTGTGTTTGTAAAGGTTTATAAGGGTGTTATTCATATGGGTGGGTCCCCTTAATCCTCTGCATGTATAATACATCATGATTTGTTTGTCACACCAAAGGAAACCAAAAGGCGTCAGTGGCTCTTTTTACTGCTTATTCGGTCACCGATTACTTTTTAAAAGGCTGATTTCCTCATGACGTTCCTGCTATGACTTACTCATTACACGTGCGCACTTAAAAGTGAATAAACAGCGTGAAACTTATAAATCGAGGTCTCATTTGGAAAGAAAAAACAAAAACACACCTCATGCAGAGAGGGGAGAGTGAAGTCATGTTACTGGACTGAGGAGTGAAAATGAAAAATGATTAATGTTTTTTACTCATCGCTTTAGTCTGAGGACTCATCCCACCGCAGGAAGTTTGTCGGGAATTAAACCTCACATGTACAGCCTGTGGTGGGCGTACTGCAAGTAATACTGAGATTGAGTACTGGCAGCAAGGACCTGTAATTGTGAAGCACCTATGGTGGATACTCGAGTACTATGAGCGAGTACTGGCAGTAAATAATGCGAGTACTCACTTGAGTCCATAAAGCTGCGCGTGCGGCTCCCGCGGCTCGAGACGTCGACGAGTTGCAGTCCGATTCCACGGTCACATTTCACTCTTTTAAATGATGGAACTTTTATGTCCGTTTGCTTTTCTCTTAGTTGCTTTTGTGACTCTGAGCCGCGCCGATCTTCTCACAGGTAAGACATTTTAATCCTTATAAATCTGTGAAAACTGCAGTGAAAGCTGCAGTGAAAGTTGGGGGGGGGGCTCGTACAGCTCGTCCCGCAACTGTAACTGAACAGGGATTTTATCAACTTGTATTTAGCTAAATGGGGAAAAGTTTGGAACTTACGCGACAAATGTGGGTCAGCAATGACGGCAACAACAATAATACCAAATATGCTGTAACTCACTGGTCTGGACTGTGATCCGCTGCTGGTTTTTGTTCATATTCTGTCGGTGAAATAAATCTCAGCAGGTCCTCGCGCTGCGCTTGCGTTACGAACTCGCACCGGCGAATTAAAACCCGTACAAACAGTATAAACACATTTGAAATGTTATAACCAATGCATACAACTGATTCGGGGATGGGGTCCCGTCCTGACCAGCATGGCGCTTCGGGGCAGGGGATGGACGGCTATTTGTAAACAAAGGCACCACTGAAGTTTGGGTGAAACTTTAGAAGCGCATCTGCCGTTTTGAATTATTTGCACTACAGCCCACGCAGTTTATTGTAAACGAACAGTTTCTGGTGTTCGACAGTAAAATGTGTCACTTTTCCCACGGAGCCGCTCTTCACACAGTTTTGTGGATTTACTGTGATTTATGTGACAGAAACAGACCCGGTCAGACACGCTGACACCTAATACTGCGTCGTGAAAAAGGACCCAATAACTCCAGTTCAGTATTCGCTTTGAAATGTCCACATTTCATTCGGATTTTCTCTCACTGATCGCGCGTGTCTCCGGGGCCCTTCGAGCCGCACTCTTCGCTTTGTTTGAGCAGCGGAGTGAAGACATCGGGGTTGAAATCCCGTGGCCCTGCAGGTCACACCCTCTCCAAGTGTCCCGCACCGAGGTCCACCTCGAGGCTTCCCTGTGTGGGATCAGGGAACGTGGATCAATAAAGTGGAGAGCTGGGTGAGACAAGAGATGAAACTCTTCCCATAGCGGTTGAATTAGTCATAGATAAGGCAGATAAACTCCGAATGATAAGTTCTCAGGTATATTTACTCATTTGTGCAACTCTTCCAAAGTAGCAGTTTAATGTTTGTCCCAGTTTAACATAGCAGTGTTGTTTTTTTTCCCTGCACTAATTCAGGGCAAGTACCTTGATCAAGGGTACCACAGCAGGTGCAGGGATTCAAACTCAGTGCCTTCTGTCAGACCACAGGTCTAGCTACCATGCTGGCAGCTGATAAAAAAGGTGAATTCCATGAAGTATTCAGGTTTAGATAAAGTTTCATAGCTCCGCACAAGTGAACTTTAATACTATTGTGTTTAGTACCAACACATATTTGGCTAGCAGAAGAATAAAAATCAAATGTCATTGAAGTTGTGCCTTGGTGTGGCTTCTCCTGTACACCTCATTTGCCTCGTGTGCGAGCTCACAAAAAAATAAATTAGAAATGCTGGGAATTTTTATGATACTGTAAAACTTTGATCCAGCTTAATAATGAGACATAAAGCAAAACATTTTTAAAGACAGTGCTAATTT
Source organism: Arapaima gigas (assembly GCA_900497675.1). Classification (NCBI taxonomy): domain Eukaryota; kingdom Metazoa; phylum Chordata; class Actinopteri; order Osteoglossiformes; family Osteoglossidae; genus Arapaima; species Arapaima gigas. The sequence continues at coordinate 30,089 of UFQX01000156.1, read as the reverse complement.
GAAAAGGCAAAGGAAAGCCTTATATCAGTTTAAAACATGAAGTGATAAAGTGTATAGAATTGAACGGCCACATCATTACAAATGAATTTTGGATGATTTTATTTGCTTTGGTGGTGGTGGTGGTGGGGGGGGGGTAGAGATATTACAGTAATTTGTTATTATAAGTTATTATAATTGCTTTTTTAGGCAGTGTTTTGATATTCTGGGCTTTGTACTGAAACAAATTTTCACAGCATTGAAAAGATAAGGCAAGATTCCAGGTTCTTTACTTGGTCTTACTTTACTGGAAGAAAAAAGGTAAACCTTTCATGGCTCCACAAATGCTATTTTTCCACATTTACATTAATGATAACAAATGGTTTGTTTCACAAGTATCCACAGCAGGGCAGATTTTCAGAAAACAGTTGTGCGCATTTATAAATGTATAAATCCTAAATAAACCATTTAACAAGACCTGTCGATGCCTTAGCCTTTGCTCTTTACATACCACACCAATAAAAGCACCATCTCCACAGCCTGTAGTTGCCACAGTTGGCAATAAAACACATGCAGATATGACTGAAATATTTTATGGTGTTTGAAATTAAGATTAGGCAAACGGTAATTTCCACTCTTTTTGTTTGGACCTCACTGTGGTTACCTGGTTACTGTGGATGAAGTACACAGTGTGTATCAGTGCCCTGAGATGGTATTTGGGCACACGCTGGGGCACGCACTTCCCCGTCTCCGTCTTGGCATGCCATGGAGAAACGGGAGATGGGAGTAGGAGATTAAGCAGCAAAGACAAGTGCTTTAGTACAACATATCTGCAAATTCTCTTTCTGGCTGTGTCTAAACGCGTCTTTGAGATGGAGATCTTCTCGGCACTGTGGTGATTTTCTAAGACAGAGGGGCGGGTGCAGCCACACACCACCTTTACTCAGACAACAAATACCACACAGTAGATTGTTTTCATCTAAACCTTAAACCAAGTGCACAGCTTAAATCACTGCGCTACACATATTCATATCGGCATAAAAATCTGATTGAAGACAAAATGATTTTCAACATCTAACATTTGCTTCAGAGCTGATAATTTCCCAGAAAACAAAAATATGATTTCTGAATGTCTGGCTGAGCAGAACACAGCAAAAGAAAGAGGTGCTGCCATTAGGCCTTCCGACAAAACCGTACATTATGAGCCAAAGTGTGGGTCATACTGGGATCATTCTAGGAAAAGACTTCTTTACGCACCATATATGCATCACAGCAAGAAGATTACACTAATACTTTAGCATATTTCTTTATCTTTGTTGCATGCATAAAACAGGCTTAGCCAAGGTGTCTTATGTCCAAGACATGCAGGGACACGTATCCAGTAGCAAAGGGTAAACTGAGGTTTTCATGAGACTGTTACACGTAACCAAAAAAAACTGAGGTTAGTGATATGAAACAGTCCCTCAGTTGTGAAATACAGGGAAAAGAAAACAAAAGTTTCTAACTGCCTCAGGAGATCCCAAACACTCACACTTTCCTCAGCTACTGTAACTACACTGAAACTGGTAACAGCCCCTATTACCACACACTCCTTTGACCTCCAAACTGTTTAAACCAAACTCTCCTCCACACCACCCCTTTTTAGGATCCTCTAACTGGTTTACTTAAGCTGCACCTGGTGCTTGTTTCCTCTTTACAAGCTCCTCCCCCAGATGTGTCCATTATTCAGGGAGGAGGGGCATGGCCACCCGTGCCCACCCCACAGTATGTCTAGACTACAATAGAAGGGTAAGAAAAGGTAACTAGTTCTGTTGGCAACAACAGATGTGTCTTTGGTGAATATTTATTTGAATACGAACCGTGTTTATGCACCAGCTCATATCTCTTGAGTCCCACTGTATAGTACTGTGAAAGAGGCGATTTTTGCCTCCAAACCATGTTCACTCTACATCTTCCCTGCCTATAGGTTCTCCATGGCCAGCTTAAGTGTGCATGAAGAAGTAAAAGGTGGTGTGTATGAGGACGTGTCTGCAAGTGTGTAAGGGGATGTGCATTCAGCTGTGTATGGTGTGTATGGAGGTGTTTATGGGCATATGTAAGCAGATGTGGAGCACAGCAGACCTAAACAATGCAATCTTCACCTCAACCTGCTGCTTACTACTGCCCCCCCCCCCTTCCGGGTGCTTCCGAGGCTTTCATCCCTTCTGGTCAATCAGACCACATGTGGAAAATCATCTCCTGCCTCAAATCATTATTTCCACATTGGCTGTAATAAAGGGTGGTCCCCTCACGGTGGCCATGTTTAACTCCCACACTCAGTTCCACAAACAGACAATTAAAAAACCTGTTGAATGTGCATTTCTTCTACAGCCCCAATCAATTATCGTAATATATACAATTATCATAATGTATGAAAACCTGTTGAGGCCCCCTCGTCTGAATCAGGCATGTGCTGAGGTGTGCTGAACATGTCCAGCTAATAATTAGTAAATAAATCTGTTGCAGCTCATAATCACGTCACTTTTCATCAGTTCAGCCAGCCGGGCCATTTGTCACCATCGTGAAATGAAGTGGCTCCACCGTGCATCTAAATGAAGTGTTTCCCTGCAACAGTAGCACCTGCTTATACTGACATATTTGTACGTTTCACACTTGCATATCTAATATCTGCAGCTTTGGTTTAAAACCCTCATTTTGACTTTATGTTTAATGTAACAGTACAGGTGAATGAAGTAAATAATCATCTGCAGAGCGGCTGCTGATGTGGTTTTGCTGCCGGGATGCTGGGAGGGAATTGTTGCCCACCAGGGGAGCATTTCCGGTTTCATGCGCAATTTATCATGTTGGGGGTGAATGATGGAAGTGACAGAAATTGCCCAAAAACTGTATGACACACTTAGCCGAAATAGACTGTATAAAGGATCGGTGTCAATGAGGCAGTCAGATTCTTCCTGCAAAACTTGATTAAAACCACAATAATGGGTGTGATTTTTTTAAAGTTTAAATACAGGAAAATGTTGCAGTTCTTAATGTAGAAGGGGCCAGAAGGGGCCAAGGGGCTCCTTTTGTAACTGTGGGGGTCGACTCTGTCCAACCCCTCGACCCACATTTCCCATCACACCCCATCATGTGTGTGTGTGTGTGTGTGTGTGTGTGTGTGTGTACGCGCGTGTGTGTGTGTCTGTTGCCCACAATGGTGATGCAGAGCAGCAGGAGGTGCCATCAGGAGGAAATAGAGCATGGGAGGTGCGGTGTAGCTAATTCATCTCCAGTTCTGAGACAAATGCGCCGTAGCGACACAAAAACCCCCAGTGCCACTTTAGGTGCAGCAGAAAAGCAGAACATTCCCTCCACCTCTGCATGTTTATGGCTCTTTATCCTGGCCCGCCGTGTGTGTGTGCAGCGCACGTATGCAGCGGATTATTATACATGCGGTACGGGGGACTGTGTGTGTTTGTGAGTGTGTGTTTGTTGGCCCTAAACATACGAATGTTCTCACGTACTGCAGGATGCGCAGCTCAGGCAGCCACCCTGCTTATCCGATATGCCAGGACCTGGGTGACAGGAGGGGTTGCCTTACAGGGGGACCATGGGTCCTGCCAGGGTGCTGCCCCCAGCTCTGACATTTACACACCAAGACCGTGTTTCTCAGCTCGACACTCAGAGGTGACCAGAAAAGGACAGGGTAAAACTTTGTTAAACCCTACAGTGGCAATTCCCAATTAATGCTGAGGCCTGTAATGGTGGCATCACCAGTCTCCACTGTCTCCAACTCCAACTCCAACTGTAGAGGAACCAAGAAGGTTCCTCTACATCAGTCTTCTCTTGGCACTTTTCTCCAAGGTGATTTACACTGTGGGGTTTCTACATAGCTATATGCAGTGATTTACCCATTTATACAGCATGGTCATTTTACTGTATTTATCCAGGGTAAATACCGTGATCGAGACTAGTACAGCAAGAGTGTCCTTCAAGGCAGTGGCTCCAACCACTATGCCACCCGCTGTCCAGCTGTACTCCCTAACGCGTGATTGATGAGATTGTACTCAGATCTTTCCTAATCCTCAGTAAAAGGCAGGACCTCACATAACGGAGGGTTTGACTGCTCCTCATTGAGGTGACCACTGATGACCGCAGATCTGTCTGCACCTCATTGACTAAGTTGTCCTGTGCTCAGGACTCTGGGGACAGATAAGGCATTCGGACCACTGCCCCCCACCCCCTCACGTGGTCAGGAGCAGGGTGTCACTAAACCCCGGTGATGTACCGTGCTGTACCGAACACACGGGCTGTGAAACTCGTGCTGTTTGAGAAGCAAATCTGGACCATTAGCGTGGGAGCAGATCAATGTGCCGACTGCGCGCCGTGGGAGGTGTATCGATCATTATTGATCAGCATGTGAATTTGCAGGGTCTACACCACGGATCAATCTGAGCAAAGCGCAGACAGCCAGAGTGCATGCAAGAAGGCACCAGTAGAGTAAAAATGTGGTATTGGGGCCAAGAACTCCTGCATTCCTCTTGGAGACACACACACACACACACACACACACATACACATACACACACACACGCACACGCTTCACGGTGATTAATGGTGTTTTACTGCCAACTCATGAATACTTTAACTCACTTCAAATGTCCTCAAGTATGTGTCGGCACTGTATACTTGTCTTTTTCTTAAATCATATCACATTTCAGAGCTTTTCCAGTCCTGCACCTTTATGCTGTCAGTCACAGATTTGATCATTTTTTCCGTCTTTGTACAACTTCCCTTAATGGGATATTTAACCCTAAACAAGGAGTGATTTACATCCAACCGCCTCCTAAAATCCTCCTATGCTATGCTCTATCCTCCTATGATGTGCTGGAGAGGAAAAAGTATGATGTCAAAAAATTAAATATCATGATTAATTTACAGGAGGTGGATTTTTAAAATTGCATTAGTGCGCACTTGCTGAAGCAGACATATAAAATCATTTTAAAAATCGATTTAGAAACATGTTTTTGTGTTATTTACAAAAAACGTGAGCCCTGCAGGTGTCAGCTGTAATACACTGGACCCTTTTCCCTGCTGTACAATGATGGTGCACCGTACTGAGGGGAAGCTGGCCTCACAGCTCCAAAATGCATCTCCGGCTGGTATCGTTGTACACGTCCCCACCGGGTTCGTGGTACCAGTGTGCACCGGTGCTGACTGGTACTCACAGGGCTGATGAGTTAACGGCGCACACGAGCTCAGTGTGTTTCCACAGGTCAGGGTCACAGGATGGGAGGGGTGGGCTTCGGTCCCTTTCCCTCTGGGGAAAAAAGCATCATCAGACACTCCTGACACCTGCTTCCACACTCACGCATCCCATGGTGTTTACATTTGTGGCCATAAAACACATTCATCTCCAGCAGTTAGCATAATTATCACGATTAGCATCGTCGGCAGGACTGTTTCAGGCGTGATGCTGTGAGATGCCTCAGACAAAGATATCCTCTACATAATAATCAGAATCATAACGGTTGAAGATTTAGATTTTGATGTGTGACCAAGACGTCCACAGAGGGTGTCTGTTAAACCCTGGGGGGCCGTTGAACCCAGGAGTCAGTACCTGCGGGGCTCCAGGGAAACCCACTTAATCGTGTTTAACTCACTCACTCTGGGGAGGTGAAAAAACCTGCGTTTCGCACGCGGCAGTTGGCCGACTTCCACAGGGTCCAGCGGATGGTGGGGTCTCCGTCATCTCCATCACCGCCAGTGTGACTAATGATTGTATCCTCTATTTGACCAATGTGCCCTTTGTGTGACTTGTGTGTTTAACCAAGAGCAGCCTGATGAGAGGAGCTCAGCGAGGCGGAAAAATCCCGGGTTTCGAACATTGGCGAATTTATGAATCCATAACCAAATGAGACTATTGCAGGTCTGTAAAGACCACAGTGGCGAATGATTCATTATTCCTGCAAACGTCACGTCTGCAGTGATTAACAGAGGTTTGGATTGAGGCCCAGAGATGCCAGGTCTCTGGGGGTCCACAATGATGACTGAGTTCAGTGAGTTCATCCTTAGCAGGAACAGCAACGTCTGTATATCAGCCAACAATGAGAAGAGCTCATTAAACAGCGGCATCCTGATCTACATAAATCTTTTTGGCGATAATGTGAAAATCGCACCCCACAGATAAACAAACACGGCCTGTCCCTCAGCGTCTGTCCAAATATAGCAAAAGATTTCATTTTGCTCCTCATGAGCAGTTAGCCTGGTGCTGTGCCAGCGGTCGGCAGCTCACACTATCATCTAAAACGAGGTTTGTGTGTGTGTGTGTGTGTGTGTGTGTGTGTGTGTGTGTGTGGAAGCTCAGCTCAGGCCTGATCAGGAGGGACCATTTTATTTGTGGCTGAAATGTGGCTCGCTAAATCGTGTTTAATGAGACGGAGACCCCCGTGAGACGCCTAGGAGGAGAATTAATAGTGAAGCCCTTATATCCGGAGCCCAGGTCATTCCCCAGCCACCAGGGTGGCGCTCCTGTCCCGGTCTCATTAAGGCGACACACAGACTGGAGTGCATTCTCCTCCCTGGGCCTTGGAGACAAGCGCTGAGCTAATCCTATTCCAGAACATTTGCACAATATTCACCTCTGGAAAAAGTGTCTTGAGGCAACGGGTTTATCCCAGAATCCGGCCGGGTGCTGGACGCCACATCTGCGGCTTTGGCAAATGAGTCACGTTCGGCTCAGGAGGAGTGAAACTCAGGGAAAAAACACACTGACAAGTCATTACAGCCCTGTGCTGTTTCCCTTTTAATAAAAATTCTGTTTGCAGACACACGGCTCCCGACCCGGGAGGAGCAGCAGCTCAGAGACATCTGCTAGATTGCTTGTCCACAGTCTCATTTCCCTCTGGACGTGTGATTCTCCCGCCACCACTGCGGGGCTTAATAAAGTGTCTGATCTCCGTGTAGGAAACAAACAGCCAACCTGGCCTGCAGGAGCCAGCGGGTGGCGCAGTGGTTAGACCTGTCACCTTGCAGACACAGGAGCAAGGTTTAAATCCCAGGTATGACCACAGTATTTAGATGGTCCACCAGTGGACAGGACTCAGTTGCCCTGCAGATGCTGCTGCTGACAAAAGCTCTTCTTTTTTTGTCTTTTATCCTGTGTTTCTTACGCTGATTCTTTGTTTGGTAAAATATGGTACGTCCACCAGGTAATGCCTTGCCCCTGGTCACTCACAGCGTGCCACACAGCTTGAATCCCACCTGCTGCCGTACGTTCCCTTGATCAAGGCACTTACCCTGGACTGACAAGAGTAAAACAATTACCCTGCTAAATCGGTGTAAGTAGCTTAGCCCATCGGCTCCTCAGCTTCTGAACACGTGCACCATATAAGTCTGTTCAGAACACATTTTGTTCATAAGTTAAAGTGAGTCACAGATGTTCTTCCAAGGAGAAGCAGGAAATGTGGCTCTGAGGCCAAAGAGAAGTTGTGGCGGGAGACAGGAGGGGAAGCGCTGACGCAGTTGATAGATGGAGTCCATCTTGTTGACGGGGTGGGAGGGGGACACTTTACAATCATTACAAGGGGACAGTGGCATAGCAGCTATAAGGGTTGGATGGTGGTGGGAAATGCCTAAGCTCTGCCTCTCCGTCACCTCCTGTTTAAGGGAGTGAACCAGAGTGGCTCACATGAAGTGCCCCTTCCGCCAGCACATTATGGCCTTCTTGCTGCTTTCCAGTGGACAGCTGGAGCAGAGCAGCACCAAATGAAGGTCTATGTAGGAAAGTCAAGCAGGAGCCCCCCAAGGGTCTTTGGAGGTTGGTAGTCGTTTGCACCTGGACTCATGACCCAGACCCTCCAAAACATCTGGAGGCCAAGCAGGGCACAATGCTGGGAAGTGGTTGCTCAGGTGGAGTTATTGTCAAAAGGTTTACTGCATCAGAGCAGGTTACAGTGTTGTTGCCTGACATGGACCCAGAACTGCTTGAATGTGAAGTGATAGGACAGTGTGCATAGAAGGAGATTCCAAAAGAACCACACATTTTATTTATTTAAATGTATTCCTCAGTAACGATCATACGAACATGTAGCCTAAACTAATTTACTTAATTTTTTTTCCAGATTTTGGCACTTTAAACTTCAGACTACATGTTTATATGATACTTAGTTACTAATATTTATGGAAGTGTTCAGTTCTTTTTGAATCACCCTATATTTCAGTAGCGGGTTCCTTTCTCCTTGTCAGACAGTTCCATAAGGGCAATGGCTGTTCCACACATAAAACAAACAAAAAATTGTTCTGAAAAACAACAAACTTTTCTGTGCTTCAGTAAAAACTAACACTCCCACTCCCAGAAGGAAGTGGGAGAGCTGTTCACACCAACCTTGAGTAAAGGTTAAACTCAGGATGGCCAGAGCCCAGCTTGTGTGTCTGATACCACCATGTTGCTGGTTCACATCCCTCCTCCTTTGACCTTTGAACCTTGAACCTTAGAACAGCAAATGCATGGATAATCATAGCAGATGGTGTTGGACTCATTTATGTAGCTGTCAGGAGAGAAATGGCTCTGAAAGAGATGGATTCGAGACCATCCTATAAAATCTGAGAATCTCAGTGACACGTCTTCAGACTTGAAGTAGCTCACGAGGAGAGAGATTAAAGTTGACACCTCATTTGGTTGAGTTTCGTGTTTAGTTCTTCAACAGAATTGGCATTTTTTTGGTACAAATAGACACACTGTTGTCATTTCTATTCTGCTGGGTTTTGAACCCTGAGTAACCCACACTCTCCTGCTGCAGATGCCGCCATGGTGCCCGAGCTCCGACTCTTCCACCACTCGTGCGCCCTGAAGAAAGACGAAGGTCCCTGCAAGGCGCTGGTGGATCGCTTCTACTTTAACGTGGAGACGGGCCACTGTGAGCGCTTCGAGTATGGCGGCTGCCAGGGCAACGCCAACAACTTCGAGACCCTGGAGATGTGCGAGGATGCATGTCTCGTGAAACGTAGGTGCCTCCATATCGGTCGTCTCTTGCATTCTAACAGCTGTGAAATTCATCGGCTGCCTTCTGATGAGCCGCAGAGGGGCCCTGATGATTCAGAGGACGATAAGATGGTGTCTCCTCATCTCCGGTGCCGTACTTTTCGACGTTTTATCCCAGGAGGTGATACGGCGGGTGTCGGTGTTCTGTTCTCCGGTGTCACAACACATCCACGGTGCCGCCTTTCCACCTGCTGCTTCAGAGTCGTCATGCTAAAGAAGCGATACTGAGTGCAAAGGCTCATGGGAAGGCAGAGTGAAAAGCGAGGCCTCTAAGTGGCGTTTTGGGGAATTTTCTCACCGTCATGTCTCCATGTCACCCGGCAGCACACGTGACACGAGATAGAGCTGCAGCCATGCGTCATGTTCTGTGATTTTCCATTTGTGGTGGTTCGAGAGGCGATGGGACGGCCGTGTTTACATCTGTTTGGTGGCACGTTTCAATTTTTCGAAGGGTGGATGATCTCATCTGTCAGATTGGCGCGGGATATGGAGAATTGTGCTGCCTTGCACAGCCAGACACCAGAGCTGCAGGGCCCTGTTGTTTTTCACATATTTCACGAGCCACGTGGGAGTAGGTCGTGATCAGAGAGGTCTCTCGGTGGAGTTTTACTAGATTTCTCTGAAGTGAGGTCATACCTTCTCATCTGTGCCCACCACTGGGGGCATCGACACCCACCAACGTCACTACATGATTCCCAACACTGCCGTGTGAAGGAAGTGTTGTTCAGAAATCCCCAAAGATAGATCTCCGAGGGGGCCTGCCCGCATTTACACAGCTCCACTCACCTGACTCCTAAATCATCTGGGTTCCAGGGAGTCACGTCCCACCCACTTTAAACAATCCTTCACCGTTCCAGCTTTGGCTGCATAAATTGGCTCTGTGTCCAGATATTAATTTCCTACCAGTTGTACAGTTGGGCTCTCAGGGAACAGAAATGGAAGCAGAAAAGATGTTCTGTTCTGGTCCCTGCTGTTTTTCATTGGATATTATGGCGTCGTTTAAAAAAATCTTTTTAATTGTGTCAGATCACAGAGGCGAAAAAGTCTTCCAATGAAAAGTTTTCGCCATCTAGCGGCCACTGATGTCATTACATGACGCTTCCAAGTAAAAGATGCCGTTCGTGAGTCGCTCTGCTTAGAATATGCAAACAATATTAATCCGTTTTTTCTCGTTATTTACAAAAGCATTTTCCAAAATTAATAGCAAAAGAGACCCTGAGAGTCTAAAAAGTGCACATTGTGCATCAGAATAATTTAATATGAAAGGGGATCTCTTAACTCACCAGTTATAGCTGCCAGTCAAAAACCTGAAATTCCTCTTTTGAAAAACTGCTGCTTTGAATTATTCATGTGTTTTAGTTCAGTTTATGAAACACATTATTGACCTCAGGGACGACGTTCTCGATCAAGGTGAATTTTTGAAGGGCTCAAACAGCATTACATGTTTACATTGCCGTTTATTGTTCATAATTTAGTATGTTTGGGCGCCTGCCTGCTTTGCCACTGCTCCGCCAAGGCTGTCCTGCGCTTTAATGTGGTCTCACCTACACACGCTGTGCGATAGACTGGACGGCGGCGCCCGAAGTCCTGCGCTCAGAAAAGCCACGTTCCGTGCCGTGGCCTTCAGCATCCGCCCATTTGCTTCCGCTCCTCAGCCGCACCTCACAGCACACAGCCATCCTTTATTTATTTGTCCGTTTGGACCGGACGGCACCTGTGTTCCAGCTGTTAGCCGGCAGTCAAGTACAGGTATGAATAAATGAACAGAAAAATATTTGGGCTCCAGGAAATTTGTAACTGAAAAGTTTGAAACATGAAGGGGCTTGGGATATATTTCTGGGAAGATCTGCTTGAGAGCTGAACATCAGTGAGGCTCCAGCAAGATGTGGCAGAAGGTGCTGCAGGAGAAGAGGAGAATACAGGAAATCCACACAGGACTCAGAGCCACATGCGGCCGAGGTGCCGCGCATATCAGACGTGGAGACGGAGAAACGCCGACAAAGAAACAGATCAAACTGTACGAGGGTTTTGTTACTGATCTGCTTCACATATTCACTGTGAGGGGGGTCTGCTGACCACAAGTCTCATTCAGCTCATTAGGAAACTCTTCTGTCCGATTTGATGTTTCCTCTAATCTCCCTTGGTGGGTAACTACCGAATACGAGCAGCTGAACAGCAGCAGGGGGGGGTCCCTCACTGACGGTGGCCAAACAGGGTCACCCTTGTCCCTGTGATGCCACAAGAGCTGTGTCTGACACTGTCCCCGTTGACCCCCAGCGGACAAGAGCCCCTGCCACCTGAAGGAGGAAGTGGGGCCGTGCCGCGGGCTTGTGCTGCGCTACCACTACAGCACGGCCACTCGCCGCTGCGAGCGCTTCTTCTACGGCGGCTGCCACGGCAACGCCAACAACTTCCAAACGCTGGAACAGTGCCAGGCCCGTTGTCATGGAAAAGGTGGGAGCCTCGGGCCAGACCCCGGATGCCGCACTGTTATGTCAGCGTATGGGGGCACTTTGACGTAAAAGATGCGTCTGTGAACGTGACTAGAGAGGTTGATCCGGCTGGTTAATTGGCTTTTAATGGATTCAACACACACTCTGTCAGAATGACACCCCAAAAGGCCACAGAGCCCAGAAAAACACTCAGGTTCATCGTCCTCAGGTAACATTTACTTATTTATCTGACGCTTCTCTGCAAAAGGAGCGTTCATCTGCTTACACCGATTTACCCTTTTATACAGCGGGGTCATTCTTACTGTTTCAGTTGGGGATAAGTACCCCAAACAGCAGGACGGGGGATTGGAACCCAGGTCCTTTGGTGCAAGAACGTGGCTCTAACCACTGCGCCCCCTGCTGACAACCAGACTTGATAAACAGGCTCCTGCTCAGTGAGTCACACTAAACTCTGGAACGATGCAGATAGAAGGGTGTTTTATTCCCACATTTCAGAGACACGAACACAAACACGTCTCCCCTCATTTACTCTGTTTTTGTATAAATAGTTATGTAGCAGAATTTGTGTTCATATTAATGTCATTCTGGGTTAATGGGAAACAAACTGGAGTGGCAGTGATGAGCAACGCAGTATTGTTCCCAGTTATTGTTATTATTATTATTATTGTTATTATGAAAACAACATAAAAAGTAATTAAATGGAGCTGTTGAAATGTTGGACATGTGGTCCACAGACACTCTGACCTGGTCCAGTGTAGCACGGGGGGTGGGGGAGCAGTCAGTTAGGTGGCGTGTGACCAACTCGGTGGTGGTGACCATCTGCCCTTCTGTCGTGGAGCAGATAAAGAAGGCAGAGAAATACCAGGTACCCGCAACGCTGGACAAGATGGCAGCACACAGCCCTTGGGGTCCACCGGTAAGACAAGGGAGACCTGCGGGGGCGGGATGCAGACACGGGCGTGTGTGTTCACCACATAACCAGCGTCATCGTTGTTACAAATGCCCACAGAAATGATTTAGAGCCATCACTCCTACTGAAACACACAAGCATTAGGAGGACATGCAGATCGAGCTGGTTCCAAACCCACAGCCCAGCAGGTTGTTCCAGCGAGGAACAACAAAATAAAAAGAACAGGGACATAACAATTGAAAAGGAAAAGAGGAAAAGGGAATTGAAAAGGAGCACACAAATGTGTCACGTGTAAGCAGTTTTGAATAAGTGTGACTTAAACTTGGATTTTGAAGGTGTCCACAGGTACTCTGATGTTCCGCACTTGGTTTTAATACATTTTTTCACTGTTTAAAAGATAACGCAGGTATTTTTATGCTTAAGTTTAATGTCTTTTTTGTAAGTCTGGTGAAAAATCGAGTCAAGCTTTTGTGGATCGGGAACATTATTTCTTGACATGGCTCCACTCTCAGGGCCACAGAGACTGAGCTCAGAAGCATTTTCTTCTGCTGTCATGCAGAATGACCCCCTATGTTCCCCTAATTTACTCCTGTAACCTGCTCTGGGACCAAGTGTCAGATAAATGACGAAATTAATACATTTTCTGTTTCCACCTCTGTCCTTAGTTTCGCCCCCTGAGAAGACATTGCCTACAAAGCTGCGATACCCCAGACCCTCAGGTACGCCTGCCTTTTCAGCAGTCGGCCATCTTGTGAAACGCCCGACGTGGACACGAAACCTTGTCCCTCTGCGGGCCGAGCCGTGCGGCAGGCTGTTGTCCACTCGGTCCCCTTCAGGGATGCCTGCTTTAGTGAATGCTCCCAGGTCACCAGTAACGCCCACCGGGATGGGACAGTGTTGGACACGGCCCAGCACATCTTAGTCAGCGTGCTGCTGGCCGCATGGGATGACCGCTTTGACCCTTTGTTCCCACAGGTGACACCGTGTCACCCACCTGTCTGCCCCCGGTTTTTAAGGGCACGTGCACCGGCTCCTTTAAGCGGTACGCCTACAACCCCAAGACGAAGAGGTGCCAGTCCTTCCGTTACACTGGCTGTGGCGGCAACAGCAACAACTTTGAGTCCAAGAAGGACTGCGTGAAGGCCTGCTTTAAGGGTGCGTCCACCGGGTGTCCGGCAGGGACTTCCGGCCCGGTTTTACCTCACAATACAGAATCTGCACCACTTAACCAAAATTTTTTCATCTTTAATATCAAAACACGCCCCCTGCTGTCAGCATGGCCAAACTGCCGCTCATTTAGTGTTACTAGTTATTTTGCTCGTTTATTTGCTCATCTGACTCTTTTCTTCTAAGCAACTTATCCTGAACTACTACCGCAAAAGTCACGGAGCTGTAGAAATGGCTAAATATGAATTATAATTTCCTTAATGCTATAAGTACCTCGATCGATGGGATCCAAACCTGTGTTCTTCAAGTGCACGGCAGCAGTGCTATCCACTACGCCCCCTGCTGGCAACCCTCGCCAATGTCACTTACCATTAAAACTCAAACGCTCTCGCTGCGTCACGAGTCAAGCAGCAGGGGGCGCAGTATTTAGCGATGCTGTATTAAAAGCGAAAAGGGGTGGAATTGTGCCGCAAAGCCCGTGATGGAGGTGTTTACCGTCCTACCCGAGTGCAGAGAAGAAACGGGGAAATTATTAGAAGGCCGACTTACGCTGGAGAAAGTGGTCAGACGGGGGCGGGTAAATAAAAGTTGACAACAGCGACATTTTGTGTTTAACGGGATCTACATTGCGGTGCAGTTATAACGACTGATTTTTTTAATCTGCGTTTTTTCCTCAGATCTGAACAGCAAAAAAATCATAATCCAGAGGGTGTGAGAAGTCGGACGCCGTGTTTATCTTACGCTGCTGGAATGTGACGCCTCTGTCTTCATCCTCAACGTGCTGCTCCTTCTCGTTTGTTCCTTTGTTTTTTGTTGTCGCTGTTTTGTGTGACAGTGTGTCGCTTAAGTGAACATTCTACTTGTTTACTGTGCATACAAAGTGCTCGCTGGCTTTATATACCGTCATATCTACTAGTATATTCTTATACAAGTGCAAAGGTGTAACTCAGACTGTAAACTCTACTGCCGCCACAAGCTGAGCTGAGCAGAAATAAAGCCTCTGAGGTCATGATGTGTGTGTTTGTTTCACGGGGTGTGTTTTTTTTATGCTGTGACGCCCTCCAGCAAGGAGGTTTTGCAAGATGTACAAAGTGAATAAATAAACGACGCCTGTAAAACCACGTTTATGTGCAGTACAGTTTGTGGTCCAATAGCTCGGCTCGCCCCTCAGCATCTTTACTAAATCTAACCATCATTTTGATAGTGATAATTTATTCACAGCGGGTAAATGATGTGACGTAAGCCACGTGAACACGGGGGGGGGGGGGGTGACGTGCAAACTGCACACACCCACACTGTGTTAGGATTCGAACCCACGTCCCAACCACACGCGGCTGAGGTGATATCGTTAGATAGTGCAGTGGAACAAAGTGCCCGAGTGGTTACAGCTGCTGGGTTCGAATCCCGCTTTACTCTGAAGTGATGCGGTAAAAGTCCCCCGCCGTGACTGTAAGCAGCTCGGCGCACGAGCCCAACACTGTAAAGCGATGCGGAGAAAAACAGCCGCTAAGTTGAAACTCCTGGAACGTGTAACTGTTGTGTGGAGCACAGCGAACGCCAGGGGGCGGTGCTGTCGCGTCAAGCACGCGAGGGGGCAGTTTATGGCTGTTACTGTACGCACGTGTCTTCCTCGTATTTGTTTTACTCCAGGTCATAATGTGAGACCCCCAGGTAGATCGCACACCGCCCGCGGACATGACCGCTGTCAGCATCCTCACCGTGACCGTGACCGTGCGGTCAGACATAGTCGCTGCACGCGCCCCTCCTCGCCCCCCACGTCCGCCCCACTGCGGTACCCGACGCTTGTAGTGGGGATTCGGTCGCGCGTCATCGGTACTGGTAATAAGTAGTGGTAATCGGTACTGGTGGTCGGTCAGCGCGGTGAAGATCTGCGCTTCTCCGCCATCGACCAGATAACCGTTATTACTGCTGCCAGTTAACTGGTTCTGTCGTTAGTTACTGGTCAGTTGTAACGGTTGACGGCTAACAGGCAGGTGAACAGGGACTGACCACAGTAGAGGGGCGAGGGCGGGGGGGTTGAGAGCCGAAGGCCAGTGGGGGGCGGGTCGTCGTGAGGCTGGGGGGCGGTGCGTGATGTAAGAGGAGCGACTGCAGCCCCGCGCGCGCTCTCTGTCACCGCACCGCAGTCTGCTCGCGCTCGCGACCTCGTGCAGTCCGCGGCCTCGACCCTGCACGATCTCGCTGCGACTCGGACCCGCGTGCGGGATACGGACCCTGAACACGAAGAGAGGAGAGACGGGGGTCCGCACCTCAGTAAACAGGTCAGGAGCTCCTGCACGTGTGTGTGTGTGTGTGTGTGTGTGCTTGCACGTGAACGAATGGCGTCCACCGTCATCTTCTGCACCTTTACGCGGTTTTTTTCCATTCTACGTGCAGTGGGGACGTTTTGACGTTTAACACCAGTCAGTCTATTTGTCACCGAAACACAGAACTTGTCACTTAAACATTTGACTTGTGGCAGCAGGAGATGAAGTGTGATCACCTGTTTTACACCCTCTGCCAAGCAGTCGTCCGACCCTCAGCCCTCTTGCCTTGACCGCTGAGGACCAGGAGAAGGTCCTGTAGCTCCTTTTTGCACGGGGTCTTTTGCTGGTTATTGTGTCTGTGTGAAGTAAGGAGTCGTGTGGCCAGAGGTTCGAGTCCCTGTTCATTGTGTCCAGCTGAGGAACAAACAGGTGCCGCGAGAAGACGCTGCAGAGGGTTTGTTTCTGAACATGAAGCATCTAAGTGTGAAGGATGTGGAGCTTCCCTGTGTCACCAGCAGGTCTGATCAAGTTGGATCATGAGCAGTGAGTTGAGGAGCTTCCATGTGTTCATGGGGACATTTGCTGGGGAAAAAGCCAAGAGGATGAAGACCTTCTGAGGCTCTGTGTCTGAGGGCACATTTCCACTTCACCACAGTAGGAGAAGCCCACCACTTGTACCTCCTGAGCCTTTCAACTCCTCATTGCTGATGTTCAGTTCATTCGTATGATGATCGGTGACTCGTGGTGATGAAGAGCTGTGGAGTCCTGAGCATCACCTGAGGGGTCTGACCTGGGTCAACCATTGGTGGAGAAGCAGGAAGGTTTCAGCAGGTGCGAGTGCTGCTTCTCCCAGGTGGCTCTTCATGTGTTTTTGGGGACATATCCAACCAAGTGTCCTTGATCCAGGTGGCTTTGGGGTCTTAAGCCAGGAGGAAGGTGGTCTTTGCTCAGGGAACTCAGCGTGATGTTCAGAAGTCCAGCAGTTAATCAGCTTTTGTATTTTATAGTAAAGTTTCATGTTTAAATAATTGTCCAGAAGCCCACCAGGAGAGTAGAAAGTGTTTGTTGGATGTCAACCAGTACAGTGTGTGGCACTGTTCAGTCCTGGTGGTGAGATGGTAGTTAACACACTGTTCCAGGTCCTCCTGTATGGATGGGTTTTACACCACTGCCATCCACACATGGTTCTCGGTCCTCCTGGTGGGACTCTCCTGTGAGGTGACTGTGACCAGTTTGTTCATCTCACATTGGAGAGCATTTTTGGGACCGTATGGGTCGGAACCCATCTTGTGCTTTTTTTTCAGACTTGATGAGCTCCTACCCATTTCCACCTTGTGTTTTACCGCTGTCTCTTCAAAAAACCTCCCACAGATGGATTTCGCATATCACTGTAGCGTTTCTGCTTCCACGTCAGTGCACAACACAACCCAGCAAGAGCACTCAACTCTTAAGCCCCAATGACACATCTAGGGTTGAGACCCAGCAGAAGTTCTGGTCCTTTCTGAAACAGCAGACTGGGGACGAATAGCAGTGGGACAAGTCCCAGGGGGGCTCCAGGCGTGTGGACACCACAACCTGGTGACCCCACGTTCCTGTGGCTGGGGGGGGGGCAGGCCAACAGCAGGCATATACATGAACCCCACCCCCCTGGAACAGGAAGGGTAAGAAGTTACCGCCTTTGAATGCTCTTCACTTCCCTGTTCTCTGTTTGTTCAAGCGTTGAGTGTTTTGTTTGCAGGGATTCGCCTGATGCAGCGTTTTTCTTTTCTCATGTTCAGCTGCACAAACACTGGGAGCAAAACACGCTTTGGCTGGGATGCAGCAACACCGCAGCCCCCCTTTGGCTTCGGCGACTTTTCAGTAATTGAAATTTAACACACATTTACTCCTCCTCTGCACCGTCCCCAGTCCTCCACCGTCGACTTTCTCTGCATGCTTATGGTTCGCTGCAAAAGTGTTCAAACCACTTGAAAGTTATCAGTATTGCCTGGATTTAAAATTATTCTTACATTTTTCCATTCAGTAATTTTTTTTGTGAGTTCACGTCCAGAGCCAGAATAAGTTATTTGTTTGCAGATACTTTAAAAGAAAATGAAAGTCATTTATGCCAGTTGCATAAGTATTCAATCCCCATGTGTCAATATCTGGTATGTCCACATTTTGCTGCAGTGACAGCTTTAAGTATTTTGGGACGAGTCTGTACCCCAAAGTCTGTACTGTATGAGTGATTTATTTTGGCAACTTTGCAGCAGGTTGTTCAGGGTGGTTGGATGACACCTGCAGACCGCAGTTTTAAAATAGCGTCACAGATTCTCAGCGGGATTGAGGGCCTCGCTTTGACTGGGCTGCTGCAGGATGTAGGGAACAGTAATTGAGAAAAGGTATGTAGTCAGTTTTGAAAATGGTTAAAAAACATTTGGTCCCAAACATTTACAAGTGTAAATAGCAGCTCCTCCCCATATATCGTACCATGGAAATCAGAAAGTGAAGAACCTCCAGTTCTTCTAACACAGTTGGACGTTTGACATGATGAGAGGAGGTATTTCATCTTTCTTGTTTCTCTGATATCTAAGATGTAAGTTTTCCCTGGATGGAAGGTCTTCTCAGCCTTTGAACCCTCCCATTGGCAGTACGGCATGTCATAACTCAACATGACATATTAGCTTGACCTCAGGTGGTTGTGTCTGATCACTAATGTGGAAGGTTGGCCTCATCTGGTTGGTGTCTGGTCCTCAACATGACAAGCTGAGAGACTGCATCTCAGCCAAAGGATGAGTATTTTTGACAAGCAGGAGATAGGACTAAATGAGGAAAAACCAGACTTTGAATGTGGTCCATTGACCTAGGATCTGACCCCCTGACCAAAGGTGGCCACACCTGGTAGACAATGAGTCCTTGAGTTTGAAAATAAGTGAGCGGCTCCAGTGAATTTCCAGTTTCCAAAAAGCACTAAACATCTAGCAGAAGAAGTGAAATGCACCACTGGCACAAAGAAATGAGCCTAGAGATGATATCGCAAGACCCTGAGAATGAAATATAATTCGCCTTTAATGTGACAAATAGTTCAAAAGACGTCTTCAACCGTACAACGAGAAGTCTCATTTTCTGCGATGACGTGTGAGAGTCGATCCACAAGTCTTCTCACTGCATTATGTCTCAAGGACTTAAAAATGAACTAAAGTCCTAACTTTATTTATTTAAAGCACTTTTTCCCGTCACATTACAAGGCCCCAGAAGAGATGCCATGGTTTTACTTTGCCTGAGTAATGTGAGCTTCTTGGCCAAGAGAGACAGGCTGGTGGACACCTACAGGAGGACTCAGGCGCCCATTCAGGGCTGCATCGCTGCTCCATGCTGTGTCCATTCATCTGAACTCCTCTGAGTCCAGCGCTTCTCACGTGTCCATCACACTGAACCTCTTCTTTGTTCTGAATCTGAGGAAAGCAGGTGCAAATAGTTCATCACAAAGACGGGAGTTACTGAAGGACAGAGGAATTTGCGTTCAGGTGGAATGAAAGCAGGTTCTGAATCTGAGGATCTTTTGAAACTAGGCAGTGGAAAGGTGAGTGTGGTCATCTTCAGAAAGTTCTGGAATACAGTCTGTCTGCAGACAAGGATAAAGGAAAAAACTTTAGATCATAAAACCCTGGTGTTTCAGGTCCTCAGTGGTTTGTTTGTGTGTTTTTATCGTCACTAAGTGGTGTAGAAAGTTTCTGTGGGCAGCAGCATCCCACATCTCAGGGATAATGGCTTCTCACAGACCCCCCTCTCGTCGGACAACAGCAGCACAGTTGCTCGACCTTGGTCACCCCTATCTGCCCAAGAAGGGCCTGCAAAGCTGCAATTTCTCTACAGACTGAGGTGAATAGAACACCTGTTTTTTTATTTGACCCAACGTGACTTACAGTGTCATGTTTGTACACTAAGCTACATACACAGATTTTTACTGTAGTTTAGGGTAAATAACTTCATCAAGGCCACCACAGCAGAAGTAGGATGCCAACCTGGAACCATTTGATGGGGAAGTGAACACCTGCTGCCCCTTGTTAAAGCGACGCTTCTATGTGAGCTTCTGATGATGTTCCTGCAAGGCTCTTTCCTCACCTGGTGTGGTGCTGAAACCAAATTTTGTAGCAGCTTCTCTGCACACCAAGAACTATTTTTTGCCTAGTTTTGAAGGGCCTCCTATTTTGCACACCGAACTCAGGAGATACAGGAAACCTGCAGTCACCTGTGTTTTACGTGTCCAACGTGTGGTTTTAAGCATACAAATGGACAGTAAGGAGACGCAGACCAAAACGAGTCACCTCAGGCATCTGACACGCAGAGCTTTGACAGCCGACCTCTGCTGTCCATCCGCGTCCGCGTGCACGACTGTGGTCGGGGGTGGTGGAGATGCGGCGCCTCAGGGTTGCTCACGCTGGCCTGAATCCAGCAGAAGGAAAAGGAGTTCAGCTCCGTCTGCACGAAACCGACTGTGTCCACATCCTTGCTGTGCTGTGTCCACAGATGAGGCGAGAGCACAGCGCCACACGGACAGACGGGCCACGGGGGAAGATGGACCGATGCTGGACGGGCCTGTCCCTCTTACTGATCTCCACACAACTGGTAAGAGTCCTGCTGTTTTGAAGAACAGCTTCTCACCTCAGGGTCTCCAGCCAGCAGACAGTCTGACTGCTCAGACATGCCCTGTGATAAATGTTGAGATAATATATCTTATGTTTGTTAGTCCATTGTTCCACTGGGGAAGTAATTATGTTTGAAATGTCAACCAAACCATAACAATTCTGCAGATGGATGGTTAATAGATACACAGACAACCAGACAGACAGACAGATAGAGAGACAGATTACAGTAGCGCTCCATGGGGCCACACAGCCAGACCAGCGTGTTGCTGGAGGGGCTCCTCTGTTCAGCAGGGTGGTGTGTAGAGGGTGACAGTCGTGTCCCGTGATGGACAGGAGTTTATTTAGGTCCAGCCTGAATGAGTTTGTTCAGTCTGAATACACAGCAGGAGAACATGCAGCGGCCAGCTAGTGACGGAATGATGTCCTCGCACCCACGAGTTCTTCAAATTATGAATTTCCACGGACTTTTTGTCGATTATAAGCTTTCACAAATGAACTAAAGGTTCAATACTGGGGAAAAGTTGGGCGAAAGAGGTGGTTCTCAGTGACTGATGCCTTTTTAATGAGCACAGAGGAATATTTAGCGTTAACAGTGAAAACCACCGAACAGATGGTGACCTCTGTCCCCTCGTGGATTTTGATGTCATCTTTATGGACGAAACTTTGAAGCGCTCTGGTTTCTTTGTCCTCTGGAGGACCGTATTTGGGATTAATGACCACGAGTAACACGCTGGGGAAGACAGCAGACTGCCTGAGGAAGTGCAGCAGTTTCCTTTCCATGTTACACAAGTTCAGGGATCTGAGCTGATGCTAATTTTGTCCTACATTCATACTTGCGAGTCAAGGCAGACGTTTATTGGCGAGTTATGGACGGATTAGAAACAAAATAGAACATGGAGGTGTACGAAGAAACAGCTTTTCTAGGCAGAAATGAAGAAAGACTGAGCAGGTTTTCACCAAAGTCTCAGTCCATCACTGGAATCGGCATTAATGTGTATTACAGATTATGCTCCTTATAACTATTCTGAGCATATTTAACTGTAAAAAGGTAACTCAACCACAGCTCTCCAAGGTGTTTGTACAGAACATCTCTCATGTTATCGTGTCTCCGGAACAGATCTCCGTGCCAGGCAATGTGGGGGCGAACCACACGGAGCAGAAGCAGCTGGATCATGATATCACCCGGAGCACGATCATCACAGCTCAGTTCGAGTGCTACCAGAAGATCATGAAGGACGCCAGTCACCATCGAGAAGGTATCACGTGTGGCACCGCACACAGAGAGAATCGAACCCAGAGCAGAAGAAACCCAGCTCAGCAGGCTGTTAATATTTGGACGTTTAGGCCAATGCTGCTCAGATGCAGTTACATTTATTCATTTAGCGGAGATTTTTTCTCCAAAACTGAAATCACAACTCAGAGAGGAAACCTTTCTGCAGATAATACTTCCTTTGCTAAAATTTCTGCTTTATGATGAATAAAGTTCTCTGGAATTCTTGCATCAGAAGCCCAGGAGATGTTCAGCATCACACACACACACACACACACACACACACACACACACACACACACACAGAGTCAGCTGCTGAGGCTGAGAAAGTATCTTCTCCCAATGGTTCGTTCACAGCGTTCCTCTCCTCCTCCCCCAACAGGGACCATGTGTAACCGCACGTGGGATGGCTGGCTGTGCTGGGACGACACAGAGGCCGGCTTGACCTCACAGCAGCACTGCCCCGACTACTTCAATGACTTCGACCCGACAGGTGAACTGCTGAGCTCCGACCTTCTGCTCTGCCTACAAACCCATGTGTCCCGCCCACTCCCTCCATCTGCCCCCAAGCTGTGCTGCCCACCATCACTCACACAAGTGCTGTCTGCCTCCCAGACAGACGTGGGCGAGGTTGACAGAAAGGTGAAGGTCCGCGGGCTCCTGTGCTCCTGTCACCAGGCAAATTAACGCCACCCACGTGTTGTCGTTTGTCGACAGAGATGGTGACTAAGATCTGCACGGTGAGCGGACACTGGTTTCTCCACCCAGAGAGCAACAGGACGTGGACCAACTACACCAGGTGCAACAAGCACATGACCGAGAACAAAATGGTACGTTGACCGTGGAGAGAGTGTGCGAGCTGCCATTGACCGTTCTGACCCTCATGGTCAAAGTGACCGCTGTGTGTTCATCTTCTGCAGACGGCGATGAATCTGCTCTACCTGGCCCTCATCGGTCACGGACTCTCGCTGGCGTCGCTCTTCATTTCCTTGGGCATATTTTTCCATTTCAAGTACGTAACAATGAAACAGCTAGCAATCGTTCAGAATGTACATCTTGTGGGAGCTTATATGGAATATGGATAATATGGACGTCTTGTTTTTGTCATTAAAAATGCTTTGAATTCATTTTAACGTGACTAGGGTTTGCTTTTCTGCAGCAGTTTAAGTTGCCAAAGGATCACGCTACACAAGAACCTGTTCTTCTCCTTCGTGCTGAACTCAGTCATCACCATCATCTGGCTGACAGCCGTAGCCAACAACCAGGAGCTGGTGCAACGGAACCCCGTGAGTCAACCGCTCAGCTCTGTGCCAAACTAGATGTCAGTGAGTCTTCTCTGGACGGATGGTTGGAAGGACACCGAACCCTGACTGTGACACCTCTATCCCTGCAGACCAGCTGCAAAGTGTCCATGTTCATCCACCTGTACCTGTTTGGCTGTAACTACTTCTGGATGCTGTGTGAAGGAATCTACCTGCACACGCTCATCGTTGTGGCGGTGTTCGCCGAGAAACAGCACCTCATGTGGTACTACCTCCTTGGATGGGGTGCGTTCCGCTCCCGTTGGGCTTCTGCTGCCGGTTTTTTGCGTGTTCAGCACGTCGTCACTCCAACTCATTTTCTTTTCCAGGGTTCCCGCTCATCCCAGCCCTGATCCACGCCATCGCCCGTAGTCACTACTACAATGACAAGTATGTTCTTCCTCCAGCTGACACCTTTTCTGCATCAGATGTTCCCACTTAGAGTCACTGGGACACGCAGTGGTTAAGGAGCTGAAACTGGAAGCAAAAAGTCGTTTCCAAGCATCACAAGGCAACCGCTGTTATTCTCTTAAATGTGCATAACTGCAGGTCCTTCAACAGATATTAAGATTTGTGTGGTTAGTAAAAGTGTAAAACCTGGGGTAGCTGGTGACATAGAGGTTAAAGCTGCTCTCTCTGCTCTCTCTGCTCTCAGAGGGCCTGGGTTTAAATCCCAGCTCCTGTAGCCGCACCTTGATCCAGGTACTCTAGATTCATACAGTAGAAGTTACCTTAGATTATAAATGGCTAAAATCAGTGTAAGTAGCTTTGTGTTCAAACTTCTTGTTGCCAGTTGCTTTGGGAACGTTCAATAAATATACAGTGCATATATTCCAGCTGCTTCTTGTGCTAGTTTGACTGTGGCTCTCTTGACTGGGATGTGTACCTGTACAGCTACCTGGCATGTGTTTAAGCTCGGTTCCTTTTGGGTACTTGCTGTTTGTTCCACAATGGAAAATGTTTGTCTGAGA
Organism: Arapaima gigas; assembly: GCA_900497675.1. NCBI lineage: Eukaryota > Metazoa > Chordata > Actinopteri > Osteoglossiformes > Osteoglossidae > Arapaima > Arapaima gigas. The sequence goes on along the minus strand of UFQX01000156.1, from coordinate 6,124 downwards.
AGACAGTTCAGATTCAGATGGTGATTCTTGCTTTATGCCCTGCAGTTGTTGGATCAGCTCAAACACATCTCTGCTCTACATCATCCATGGCCCGATTTGTGCTGCCCTACTGGTGAGGCCCTCTGTGTGTGTGTGTGTGTGTGTGTGTGTGTGTGTGTGTGAGAAGAGATTTTATTGCTGCTCAGGGACATCATTATTTCCCTGGGTGGAACTGCATTAGAGGAGCCGACTCACCGACCAGCCATTTCTCCACGGCTCTGCAACCTTGTTTCTGACCACACACACTGATTATCATTTGGATTTCTTTGGTCTGCTTCAGAAGGTCCTGGTATTCATCTTTGCTCTCCCAACTTCCAGTTGTTGGGTGGGGCAGCATTTTGATGGAAACTTGGCCATTTCTAGCACAGTTCATTAGACAAAAATCTCGTGCCTGTAATGATTATCGGTGCGTCCCATTATTTTGCTCTTTTGTTCTCAGCCGCAGCTTTCATCTGCAGCCATATTTCCAAAATGATTAGTTACAAGACTGAAACAAACATAAAGCAACTTCTTGATTTAAGACATTGAAATTTTTGAGCAGACACTGTAAACAAAATATTTAATGCGTAATATTAACTTATCATTGTGGCGGTATCTACAGTTGCAGGAGTGTCATATCCACCCAACCAGATCTTGGCTCATAACCTCCTAAAAATTCTGTGCAATCCAAGGCTTCTCCTTGAAGTCCTTCGTAACCACCAGCTTTGCTCCATTGATGCTGATGCTGTTGTCCTGTCTTTGCTCTGCAGGTCAACCTGTTTTTCCTGCTCAACATTGTGCGAGTGCTTGTCACCAAACTGAAGGTGACGCACCAGACTGAGTCCAGCCTCTACATGAAGGCCGTTCGTGCCACCCTCATCCTGGTCCCGCTGCTGGGGATCCAGTACGTTCTCATTCCGTACAAACCTGAGGGACGGGTGGCATCTGAAATCTACGACTACATCATGCACATCCTCATGCATTACCAGGTGAGAGTCCTGGACATGGTGCAAATCTGGGCCAACTGCGCTAACAGTGCAGCGGCCATTCGTTCCAAAATCACCGCCTCACCTACTTGCTTTGCTCCATCATCTTATGACTTGAGGCCAACGAGGTGCACTGATCTCCAGTGTTAGTTTTGCTTATATACCGACATTTGGTCCTTTGTATCTTCTCAGGGGCTACTGGTGGCTACAATCTTCTGCTTTTTCAATGGAGAGGTAAGGGACATCCCAGACTCTGCTCATTTTTCATGTCCTCCGAATAACTTAACCATAGTTACAAAAGGTCTGCTACTAATTCCACTGTTGGCAGCCTTTAAAACAATGTGAGCTTTGGAAGCAGCTCATGGTATTGCAATATTTTCTTTTGCAAGACAGCTTAAGACTTAAATAATAAGGTGTAGCTGAAAGTAGTCCAACACAGTGCTTGAGGACATTATCGAGTGGTGACCTTTGAAGAGACCCAACTTTGTCCACTTTGTCCAGGTGCAAGGTGTCCTGAAGAGGCACTGGAACCAGTACCGTATGCAGTTTGGTACCCCCTTAGCCCATCCGGACATCCTAAGGTCTGCATCGTACACGATCTCCACCATCACCGAGGTGCACGGCTGCTACAGCCTCGATGGGCACACAGAATATTTGAATGGCAAGGGCTGCTACGATACCGAGACCGGCATCTACAAATCGGAGAATCCATTTGCCTGAACCTGCATACAGGGGTCGCTGAAGACTGCAGACGGTCAGCGGCCGCTGTCATCCCTGTCATCCCTTTTACCTGGACCTCTCTGTTCCACCATGGAGCTGTACCCTCACATCCCGTAACTCACGAATCAGGACCTACTGGGATCTTCAGTTGTAGCTCTAGTTCTTTCTGGGGCGAATGGTAGTAGCGGTGAATTGTTGCCCAGAGCAAATTACAGATAAATAGTGTGTCCAACTGAGTGCTGCATCCAAGGCTCTTTGGCTGAAGAGAAAAGGAGCCACTGCTTGCTTATTTGTGGAGATGTGTGCTGTGTACAAAACTCCTGTCTGGTCTTCAGACCTTCCCAAATTTGAACCAGAGGATGAGAAGATGGAGAAATGCACCCCGCCGTGGACTACTGGCCCTGGACCGTGAAGTTAGACGAGAGGAAGGAAGCACTGAATAAACACTGGGTGCCTTCACAGCTCCTGATGGTCTTCATCAGTGTTATTAACCTCAGCTACTCTTTATTGTATTACTCATCCTTGCTGCTTTTTCTCACTTACTGTCATTGCATTTTGATCAGAGACTTGTACTGGGTCACAGACATTGTGATCATATTTGTCACATGGTTGTTTTTTTCCAAATTGTGAACAAATCCCTGAGGAAACAGATCTTCAGATGACTCTGATAAATCAGCCATGGTTTTGGTGGCGCATTCAGATTTGCTGGTCTTCAGATCAGTAAGGGCTCTGACAGGTTCTTGGAAGACACAGGGAATTATTTGTATGGTCATAATGGAGAAAACATTTAGGGAGGTATCCTTGGGAAAATGGTACCTCTTCAAAAAGGCTACAAGCTCCTTTGACTTTTGAAGCAACCATCTGGTGACTGTCGTAAGGGCTTGTGCTAGACCCAAAGCTGCTTTCTCAGATGAGGGTCTCAGCTCAGGCTTCCATCTCTGCGATGTAAGCAGTAAAGTGAGAACTTCTCGGGACGGTTTCTACCATGGACTCCTTCAGCACTTCAACTTCTTCAGCACGGACTTGAGCCTCTCGCTCATGACACGTTTAGGTAAAGCGGTTGAGGAAGTTGTATTATGTCGTATTGTGATCTGACAGATTGTGTCCCACTTTGCCCTCTTTATAAAGATCTCATCGATCTTCATCGCGACGTTTAAACAGCCCTCATTGGTTGGAGGAAACACTTCCGTCAAGATCAGCATCATTCTCCTGGACGCACAGATCTTCTCTGCATCACTCTTCCTGCTACATTTGCTCATATGATTTAAATTAGACAAACTCAAACTGGTGTCACTTGCACTCGACATCATAATGTGCTCTTTCTGCTCCGTAGCGTTTAGCCAAATGCACAAAAAGGATATCTGTTCACTCTGTACTTGCAATGAAATGGTACCGGTGTTCTGAAGTCATTCACACCAGTTTACGTGTCCACAAGCGTAGTCACTACCTGTGATTCCATCTGCAGTTTTACTTCAGTTTTAATGTTTTGAGTTTTCAGATTCAGCTGATTATGTTCAACGCTGCTTATCCTTCTGTCAAACTATATTTTTTTGCACCGTAGTCGTTCAAGCTGTTTGCTACAACAGCATTAATTTAACACATTATTGTGTGTGTGTGTGTGTGTGTGTGTGTGTGTGTGTGTGTGTGTGTGTTTTTTTTGCTAAAGTTTTCGTGAGCCGATGATGGAGGAAGAAGGAGATTCGATGCAGAGGTCAGTCTCTGCGCTTGTGGTTTGTGCTGCAGGTGATACGAAGCGGCCCGATTTTCTGCTGAAGGTTCACTACCGCGGCAGGGCGGTGTCGCTGTCCACAGGCTTCAGCCCATCCCTCTTTCCACAGGAAACCCACAGTCGTACGCTCCCACGTGGTCGCGCCCACACGACCGCGCTCCCCATCTTGTTTCCCCTGTCTGTTTCCAGAGCGGCCACTGGACTGTCCTGCCCAATTTAGTTTTTTTTTTTAAGTCCAAATGCTGGAGAGATGCTTGCACACATTCATATGTTGTAAATATCTTTGTACATGAAGGACTTGAAAGACTGTGTGTATCTGTGTGTGTATTAATACTGTAGCTGCGTGCAGTGAGTGTGTGCAGTCCAAATCCTGGAACGGAGCATGAATTCACACTATTTATGATGCCTGGGACAGTGAAAGGAATCGTCGTGGGCGTACACACCCCTTCTTAAGGGACTGGGGGCGGAGCTCTGGCAGGAAGAGGCCACGCCTCCGCATATCGTTGGCAACGCGGACAGTACCACGGCGCAGATTTTTGGCTCTGACCCTCAGTTCTGTTTGTTCCTGGGAGCGAAACCATAAAATCCAAGACAGATGGTTCAAACCCGTCAATTTTCTCCATTTGTCGCAGCTGATTTTGGAGGACCAAGCGTTTGCTCTTGGAAGTATATAACACTGTACTTTTAAAGGAATAATTGAACTATGCTTTATAATCTGCTTAGACTCTATGTATTGTAACTATTCTTCATATGCCATGTAACAGGGCGCAGTAATAGCGCTATGGAGATGCAAGGAAGGGCTCCTGGCCTGGCATGGTCCCACCATCTGCCGCCAGAGTGTTTGTTGAGGACGGTGAACGTGTACCTTGACCACTGTACTGTATCTCACTCTCGCACCCAGACCCCTCCTGGGCCCTTCTCTGCTGTATGAATGTAACTGTTGTGTAATTTGTGGTAAATGTGTTTGTTCTTCCTCACTGAATGTGGGCAACGTTGCAATGACGTGTGTATTATCACGTGTGCATTATCATGCCATTATAAACCATTATCAGCAAACCTGTGGAGCTCCTCTCTTTTGTCACTGAATGCTGGAAAAAAATGCAAACGCTGCAGTTACCATTTATCGATTGGTTATTATGGTCTGGCAGACACAGACGGATGTGTTCATGCGTCACGGCGCTGCGGAAGAGGCTCCTCCAGGCCACGTGGGCAGCGAGGGGGGGATGTGGCGTGAACCCTCTGGTGCCAGGTCAACCCCCCTGTCTGCCTGGAGTGACCGGAGGCACGTCAGACGGAGGTAAAGGAGGCGATGCTCGTTGCATCGCCCATCCTGAACACTGTCTGCTTTGCATGAAGGAGGAACCTACAGCCAGGCCTTTCCCATCACTGACTCACTAGGGTTCTGCTTAGGCTCACTCCATCCACAATGTCAACACATGCATCATTATGGCTTCCCTACAATGTGCAGCCTACGAGCTGCTGGGCCAACAAAATTTATCCTAACCGTTTTACCCTGAGGAGGGTCTTGGTGATCTGGAGCCTATCCCGGGCAGAAGGCCACGAAACTGCCCCTGGATAGGACGCCAGTTCCCAGCAAGTTTATTGCTCTGTGTGGCTCTGGGACACATTGACTGCTGTTGACTGCGTCATTCCTCAATATATTGTATAACAAGTATTCACTATGGTCGGGGACAATAAAATCAAAGCTTTTTTTTTTTAAAATCTGTGAACAACCGGGCCAAATTTAAAGTAAGCGAAGCATGAGTCACTGCTGCTTTACAAAGGCATATTTTAGAGGGAATCAGATCCCATGTGACCACTTCCCAGCTTCCAGAAACAGGACTTACAGGACGGCTTCCAGGTAGCAAGACGGTGTGTGCAAGTAATCATGAATTCCTCTGCTGTTATTAGTGCCGGACATCACGTTACTGAGAGGAAACGCTGACTGTTAAACGGCAGGACGAGGGGCTGCAGCACCGTCACCGACCCCCACAACACACTGAAATGCAAAGCCAAGTGGATGAGAACAGTCCGCTTTGAGGGATGAGCGTGACACAGCATGGCATGGCTAGAGTGGGCAGCGACCGGGCGTTGGCTGTACAGTTGGCGTATTTGTTAACCTTTTCCATGTATAAAAAATCCAAGCAAAAACAGCCAATAAGGAGACAAGCAAATGGCTTTTGGGCGATTAAATAAGAAGTAGAACTACTAAACCTGTAACCATAAAGTATAACTCAGAAGCACCACATTAACCTGTCAATAAGTAACCCTCACAATTCCCACCGACACGTCCCTCCTCTGAATGTCCACGCTCTTCACCAAGCCTTTCACAAGCGGCAGAAGGGCCACACCTCGTGTTCTTAAGGAGCCACCTCTGCAGATGGGCCTGGACTTGAAATGAATTACTGACACCTCTCTCTCTCTCTCACACACACACATACACACACACACACACACACACACACACACACACACACATACATACACACAATAGCAGTTCTTTAATGATGTCTTTATAGATTCTACAGGAAATCAGTGAGGCCGACAACAGCACATTCAAGGTGCTAAATAAATAAACAAATAAAATAAAAATTATATATATATACACACAGTACTGTGCAAAAGTGTTAGGCTTGCAACTTGAATGTGTGTTGAGAAGTACAGGTAGATT
>UFQX01000155.1:1246851-1354437 GCA_900497675.1 Arapaima gigas | reverse complement strand
GACAGGGGGAAAAACAGAAAAACAACCGCCAAACAACCGGAGCAACACAGACACGTAACACAAGGATTAGTTTTGAAGCAGTGCATTCACTGCGGTGTCTTGCATTAGATGAATGGCTCTTTTGTTTAAAGAGGGACATTGACATTGTTGGTTAAACTTTTAGGTAAAAAAAAAAAAACTTGCTGACACGATCAAATATGTGCATGTAGAGGAATTTGGGAAGTTGCTGACACAGAGACATTGCTTGTGTTTAAGAACCTTCTTTTTTCACTATTTGTGCTGTCTCAGGGACACTTTAACTAATGTGGTTAGGATAAGATGGACACTGCCCCCCACGACAGTAATGGAACTGTTTTTAAAAGCCTCTCGTGTCAGTGAAGGGGACTCAGTCAATTCTCATCTCCTTTGTATTCTACTGAAAGAAGCATAGATGCATTCATTTTTAATTTTTCCCGTTTTCCCCTTCATGAGTTTTTGATCAGCGCAGAGCGTCGCGATTGAAACAAACACGCCGAATGTTTTCAAGATCGATTCAGTTGCTTTGCTCCCTTGGTCAGGCCTCTGATACAGCGATGGCTTTTTTTTCCCACAGCTGGGAATTCTCCTGTCCTGAATTGTAATTCCAGAAAACACAGAGCATATAATTTGTATTCAGTTGTCAACACCTCACTGCTTCTCTTGTTTAAACATTTCCTTTGGGTTGAAAAAATGTTTATTTGCCTCCCGTTCCTGTCACAAGGCTATTTTAGGGCAATGTGAAATATGCTGACCTACAGACCTCTAGCGACTCTTGACCACGCAGTCACAGCTGTGGTACGGACTTCCAGTGTGACCCACTGTCATGTACATTTCTCCTTTTTCTGACCTGTGCACTTAGTCATACTTTAACAGAGACGAGGCTTGGACTGCTCTTCCCTAAGGCGAGACAGCAAAGGGGACGGAGTCGGAGCACACTCAGAGTGGCTGTCCCCAGGGTCACGAAGAAAACTGTAACGGCTGGAAAGTGGGCCGACAACACGTGTCTTTCTTTAACAATGCCCGACTTTCCCAACAAAAATCGTTAAATACTACACTACTATCATACCTGAAATAGCCTGACTGTTATTTGCCAAATATTTCCTGTGCTGAATCACACCAGCCAAGAGAAGAATTGGGGACGGTTACCTGATCTTTTAGAATTATGTGTAGAACATGTATGGCATCTGCAGTTTGAAAGACATCCCAGTTCGTAGATTAGTGCTATTCTTAAATCCATAAAAATTTATAAAATTACTTCCTTTCCTGTCACAAAACTGATAAAAAAAAACGTAATTTTCTACTACTATGTAATTACTTTTTATTCAACATATTACGAATGACTCCAAACTCGACATTTCAGGATGAGAAACGTGGAGAGCTGAAAAAATAATGATAGATTTAAAAGATTGACGTGAGTAATGTATTATTGTGAGGACTCAGGTGCCCCAGATTTTCTCTACTTCAATTTGGTCTAGCAACGTGACACAGGCAATATGTGTGGCATCTCCCTCCAGACCAACATTGTGACTCAGCTGCTGAGGCAGGGGACGAACCCAGTCCTTCTCAACTGTGACAAAGAGAAACCTTCAGGTAGGATGAGCTTCGCCGGCTGTCATCCTCCCCTGGAAAGCATGCATGCGTTTGATTTCCTCTTCATGGCCTGCAGTTGTTCCGTTTCAGTTGAGCTCTGCACGATAATTCAAGTTGCTGATGCAGTGTGATACGTATTAATGAGTCTGTCAGCACATTAGGCATAAGATGATCACTGACGGAGCTAAAGATCTGGTTTGCTGTGAATGCCTTTGTCTTCAAGTTAAACATTATTTAGTCTTTCACTTGTCGGTACACCAGAAAACAAAAGTGCTTCTTGATGGTGCAGCCAGTTCAAAGTTGACCTTAGGGTGTTTTGTGTACATCAGTGTGTATCTGTATCTTCCACATTTTACCTCTTACAAGGGCAGCACTGGTTGTCTCCTGTTGCCCCGGGCTGCGTAGTGCATTAATGGTAAAATGCCAATGCTGCTCCTGTAGTTGAGCAGCCATCGCTCCGCATCTACACAGGAAATTTGACTGAACCCAGCTGGAGTTCTTCTGGCATAGTGCAAAGCCATTTGTTGTTATTAGCTGTCTGTGTTGTGGGTTTGCAGATATCACTGCCTTGGGCTGCATTGTGGACACACTCCAGAGGGCAGAGGAATGCCAGGAACAGGGACCGGAAATGCCATCGCCTCCATCTGATGAGCAGCATGAGGACTTGGCCCCTGAAATGCCCACTCTGAACAGAAAACTGTATGTGCTCCCTCTCCACAGCCTTTACTGCATCTCGCTGCATGTGTGTTTTTCGAGATTTTTTTTTCTTATTCCTTGTACTGTGTGCTGTTATGAATAATGGAACTAAGAGTGGATATTGTTTACCTAAGCATGCCATAAACCAGTGTAAACCTGTTGTATTGCATTTGTTTTGCTTTTTTTTGCACAAGTAGTTATTCGCTAGCTGGGAACCTAGATAGACGGCACTGAGATGCTAGAGCTTTGCAGCTGATTGCTGTATTGATTTAAGACGACCAAGAAGATGATACTGGAAAAGTAAGCAGTGCTCCTTCATGGTCTAATCATGGGTTGGGAGAATTGAAATAGTTTCTTTTCACGTTCACTTCCCGTGGTGCTGTTCGTGTCTGAAAGGCTGCTGGACGCTGGCTCTTCTGTGTGGCTGTGCCTCCATGGGACAGTTAAACCCAGCCTTTAGCTCTTTATGATGTCAGGTTCCTGCAGAATTTCCAAACATTTACAGCAATACCTCAATTAGCTCTACCATCCATAGTGTTTTTTCTTTTATTTCACCCTTTTCCCTTTGAGTAATTTGTCATAATAATTTATTATATTTTTAAAAAATTGTTTTTTTTAACATTTTCTATTTGTTATCCACACAACAGACCTTTTGGGTTTATTTTCTGCAGAATTTTCAGGATCCAGCATGATAGTGTGGTACAGCACTGTATTGTCCTGGTGCTGTAGGTTTTTCTCAAAACGTGATTAAAGCGAAAAATGCATATATATATTTCACACTACACATATCTCCATTTTTCCAGTATACTGTACTGATAACATCTTATACTGCTTTCATTAACTCTTGTAGGATGTATTTCTCAAGAACGTATCTAAAGCACTAATGGAGTTATTTCTGTGTTTCCAGATGATGGTGAGGTGGAGGCAGGGCAGAAGCAGAGGGACCTCCTTCCCCTTTATCCTGGTTCACCAGTGCCTTTCTTCCGTGTCTCCTACAGGGATAACCTCACGTTCCCCATGCATAAGCGGGACAGCATCCAGGAGAAGAGCACCATGTTCCCTGACCAATCTTTATCCCAACCGGCGGGTCGGTCCCGAGCCACTGTCAGCCTCCTGGGTATCAGCCCCGGCGAGCTGGAACAGGCATGTCTGCGTCTTCTTCCCAGCAACACGCTGGCTGTGAGCTCCTAAGCTCACTTTCCTGCAGTAGTTATTATTCTCAGCACCATCTGTTCACCTTGGTTTTGTCCCCAACTTGAGCAAATTGACAGGCACCTGCACAGATGCATGTTACTCTGGAGGAAAAATGTGGATATCTCACACTGCAAATTAAGAGATTTCCACAGTGGATTAACAAGATGGAATCTCTAGTTTAATAAGGACACTGGGCCCTTGGTCTGATAAGCCTGTCACCAAATCACCAGCACCCACTGTGTCTAGGATAAGCTGAGAAGTGTGTTTATCTTTACCGTTGCCCTTCGCGGGGCTTCAGCTCCGCTGGAGATACATGGGACTGGATGAGTAACAGGATTGCCCCTAAACTCCTTGAAATGAGCTCAAGATGAAGGTTCACGATTGAGTTGAAAAGGAAAAGACAAGAAAAATGAAGAACAGAAGCCCTGCCCTGCCAGTAGTTAAACCAAAGATAGCCAATGAAGTCATTAGTGGTTTTATCATGGGGTTGATGGAATACAGCAGTATTGTCAGCATGGCGTTTGAGGACACAGGTTAGATACAGTATTGAAACTGTTCTCTCTCTCAGAAAGAGGCTTTATTCACCAGGGTGTAGATTTATAACGTTTGATTTTGTGACTGAATTACATTACAGTACAATTACAGTCACAAACTATAACCTGATTATCATAAAGAAGAAGCTCTGGCATGAATCACTGCAGCTCAAAATCAGGACAAACCTTACAACAAGGTATGAGCAAAACTCACCTGCAGCAAAAATCTTAACAGGCTGTAGCTCAAGGGTTTCTGTGAGCTCACAGAATTCTTCATGCCTTTTGTGTGCTTGTTAGATTGCTACAATTTTGAAACATGACAGAACTTTCCTTTGTTCTAGGTGAAGCTCATGCCTCCAGCGCCTAACGATGACCTGGCCTCTCTCAGTGAACTGACTAACAGCAGCCTTCTATATGAAATGCAAAAGCGGTTTGGGAACAACCAGATCTATGTAAGAATTAGAACATTTTTATGAAAAAATTTGCCACTCATTTCTTTAACTGAGCCGTAAAAGAAGTTTTGCCACTTTCTTCAGGATCGTACTGAAGCAGTTACTTTGAAGCTAGGACAAATTTTTCATCCCCTTCCAAATTCATATTTATTTGCTTCTGAGAAGGGTAGACAGAAAAAAGTTAGTTATCTTGCAGCATCATGGCTTTGCTGATTCCTAGGTTCCTACTAAAGTTTTTATTTGGAAAGAATATCTATATTCTGTTCTGGGGCTAAGAGGAGTTCATATTAGTTTGGCTATTGTTTCTTAAGGAGTACCATATGATACAAAACCCTTACAGGACCACCTGACTGGTCACCTCAGTCAATATTATTGCTGGAGTAGGTGTACAATAATCCCACGGTATCCAAACCTAATTCATCCCTGAAAAGGCATCGAATACCGAAGTGCCTAATTGTCATGATTTTAGATGGGAGAAAATAAATGTGATGTGCTCCCAGCCCATCAGAAAACACCTATATAACTATTAACCCATGACTTAAGCGTGATAAACACTGCAAACACCAGTTCCTCATTAGAAAACACTTAATGTTGTCATTAGTGTGCAGGTTTATACCGCGGTGCAGTGTGTACAGTACAGCACATTTCAGATTAGTCACTATGTTACACACGGGAGATGAGAGGTTCGCAGCCCCACTTCAGTCTTGTGACGTGTTGAATCAAGGGAATAAAGACATACGAGAGTAACCCGCCGTCCCCCTCTGTTTCACACAGCAATCAGCATTTAAATAAATAGGTTTATTTAAAAAGGAAATGTGCGGTAAATGTGACACAGCACATACACATTCAGACAAAATGAAAGAGGTGGAAACAGCTGATAACTCCCATGCAGCGCATCGGGGGTCAGATAAATTTGTAACACAATAGTGTTTATTACAATACATACAGTGTAATTTTATTACCATACAGAGTGCTCTAATAAAATAATACTTCAGTAATAAACTATAATAAAAATTCAGTATAGCAAAAGTTACCATTTGTATACCGATATACAGATATTAATTTTCATGAAATAACTTCGTGAAATTAATTTTATTGTGAAAATTTGAATATTGAGAGTTCGGATATCAAGGAATTGCTGTTTAAAAAAATCAGTATTCAGTGTGATGTCATGTTTTATTTTGCCACAGTCCTTCCTCATCCTAATTGTCCTCCTGAGTTGTACTGATGATGAGGAGAAAACGGGTTGTGCCACGTTTAATTTGGACGTTTTAAAACCACTTTGCCAGTTTTATTATTCTCCTGTGAGCTGCTCCCAGATGACAATAGATCATGTTGTATTTAATGTGTCCCATATAGACAGGACCTCTGCTCTGTTCTATCAAATGGATTATAATTGAGGTTTTTGTCTTTCAGACCTATATTGGCCATATTCTTTTGCTTCTCAACCCCAACAAAGAGTTACCCATTTACTCCACCCTGGTGAGTATGTTTATTTTTATTTTTTGTCTCAATGGAAAAGGCAAAAATGAGTATAAAGATTGGTGCCTGAATTTGGAGTTCAGTCTAAATGGGAGAAGGAAACATGGAAAAAAATTGGACTTGATCTGCTTATAACTAATTATACAGAAGTCTGTATTAAGGCATTTGCATTAGCGATGAGGAGGGGGGTCTGATTCAGTCTTGGCTGATGTATAAATAACTCTCTTTTGACACTGGGGCAAACTGTTTCTGCTGTAATGAGATGAAAAGGATGAAACTTTGGCCTCTATCTCCAGTTTCATGGCTTTCAAACAGGGTGAAATGAGTCTGGGAACTGGAGTAAAAGATACCTTTGCGTGTGGGATTGATATCAGTCCACCTTGTGCCCACAGTTTGTGTGGGATGGACAGTGTGCACAGTGCACTGGGTTGAACTAGAAGAGTGCATCATGTTGGTGGGTGGGGGGGGTCTACCTGTGCCCTGATTTACTCTCTGTATCCACAGAAGAAGGTGGGCTCTGTTCCTCATTTTCATCTCCCCCCCGATAGGTGAGCCAGCTGTACCTGAGCTGCAGTGGTCGCCCCAGCCCTTCGCTACCCCCCCACATTTTCTCCTCCGCAGAGAGGGCCTTCCACGTGATGCTGGGCGAGCGCCGACCGCAGTGCTTTGTTCTCAGGTATTACCCACCTGGTTCCGTGTCACTGCACTTCAGTCATCCCTGTGTCTCTGACCCCACACCCACCTTCCTATGGATCCCTGTGGATCATATTCACTTTCAGATTACTGAGGACGGTTTGAAGTTAACAGTAATGTATGCTGTGAGGTGCAGGAGGGTAAAAAGATGAAGGAGGCCAGAGGTAACCACCAATCTTCAGGATTAGGAAATATATATAGCCTTTATATATACATGCACTGTGCACACTGTCCATCCAAACAGAGAGGGTGTGGGCACAGGGTGGACTGGTGTCAGTGCCACACACAAAGGTACCTTCTAGATATAAATCGTATATTATATTATGTGTGTGTCTGTGTGTTTGTTTGTTTATTTTTAAAGAATTTTTTTGTAACATTTGATCAAAGTGGGAGAAAACAGAAGACTCCACAGATTTACAGCGGGAACTTCAGATGTAAACCAAAGCATGATTATACATTTCTTTGCCAAGCATGTTATTGTAAACAACTGGGGTTGTGGCTTAAAAGGTAAACAGATGGGAACAAATCAAAATGTATGTTGAAAGTCTCTTGAATCATTGGATCATTTATGAATCTTTCGTAACGATAGTTGAGAAACGGAAACACCTTTGTGTGAACACTACAGAAGTAAAGGAGAATAAACACATAATAAAGAACCTAAACAGTCGGGGGGGGGGGGGGTGGGAACAAAGAGGTCGTCGTGCTATTCTCATCCCCCAGTGGGTGCAGGANGGGGGGGGGGGGGGGGGTCGGAACACACAGGTCGTCGTGCTATTCTCATCCCCCAGTGGGTGCAGGAGCCATCCCAGCTCACCAGAGGATCAGACCATCTGCATCACCACTCTCACTTTGCTAGTTTTCTTGCTTGTGTCCCGACTGCCTTTGCTGCCTCCCTTTGGCCCATTTATCTGTTCGGCTGATGGAGGGATTCTTTCCCGGTGCTGTAGTGTAGGATGTCCCACACCGCAGGGCTGTCTGGGGTGATGACGGTCCCTTTGCCCCCTCTATGCCCCAACACCAATAAGCCTTTAGCCAGTCCAACCCTCTCTCCTGTTCCCCTTGTATCTTTCTGCATCTCTTTCCAGTCACATTATTTGCTCCTTTAGGTTTCACCCATTGTCTCTCTCAAGCCAACCTATTTGATTCTTCCGCCTGTCTGTCTGTCTTTCAATCTCTCCCTCGGGCCACATCCTGCTGTCCTCCCATCCCAGTGGAGAGAGTGGTTCTGGAAAGACCGTTGCCTGTCAACACATTGTCCAGCACCTAGTGACACGGTCTGGCCCCGTCAGCCTTGCCTTGGAGACCAGGATGCAACATGTGAGTCAGGGCTTCACTCCCTCAGTCCGTTGTGGGATGTGCAAGACACCAAAGGGTTTTCTACTCAGTTCCTCCCATTTGCACAAGGGGCCCACAGCACTTTTAATCACCATAAGCGTGATATATCCAAATATATTTTTAAAAAATTTTAAAAATGTATGATAAATACCTTTAATGAAGTGACTACAATAAAACCGTAGGCGGTCTGCATAAATGAGCAGTGACTCATTTGTAAAGTTGAAGTATGATTAGATAGCATGGAATGAGTTTATGTGGAAAGTGACAGTGGCTTGTTTTGGATAGAGGACACTGTCCTATTGAGATTGTGTAGCATTAACCACTGAATGTCTCTGTTAACTGTTCATTCATATACCTTCCTTAACCCTATTTGTCATACAGCAATAATACAGCGAAACCCTTCTCATCTTGGGGTTGGCAAGTTTGGTCTTTAGAAGCCTTTATTGGCCCAGTACTTGCACATACTGTACAACAAACCCAACATAGTGAAAAGAAATTTAACATAACCGAACAAAATGAATAAAGTGACAAAATGAAGAAAATGCAATAAATGCTATACAAATACAGACAAACATCGACTTACGAGGAGGCCAGGGATCGTACTCGTGACACAGTGGTTATTTCTCAGTCCGTAGTCCACTCTGCGCTAACTTCTTTTCAAATAATTGTCAATATGTTTCAAAAATTATCAACACCTTTATTATATTACTATATATATTATTATTATATTAATTAGTCAGTACTATATCCATTCCCAAAGTTTCTTTTTTAAACGTGCAATGTGTCCACAACCTTTTTTAAACAAATCAATATTCTGTGCCGCACGACAGCGAGATGAAGTTAGCACCAGCGATGCGATCTCTTGCGGCTGTTCTGTCGGAGAGCCCACTGCGGTCGGTGGGGGGGACTGATGCAGAAGCGGAGTCGGACACTGTTGGGGGATGCGGTGGTGGTCCTGGGATGATGTTTACTTCTCGGGAGTGTCTGTACGCAGCGCTGTCGTGCCGGGCAAGGATATACTGCAGGAGACGAGAGGGGCGCTTGGTTTTGAATGAGAGGTCAACTCTGTAGATGAGCAATACAGGGAAGGTGTGTGCCGAAGTAACCAGCCGCATCAGTCTTAGACGGTGCGACCGTGAGAACAACTATCAGTGTGCGAGACATGAGAAGATGGTTGCTGGCTGTGCTGCCATTGTGTCGCAGCACAGTCTTTCACGCCGGTCACCTTAAGCAGTCATCACACTACAATGTCACACATGCATTCTGCGCAGGAACAAGTGTGCAGTGTTTTAATGATCATAACACTTTCATAGTTTGTGCCGGAGATGAAAAACATGGTTTTATGCCATAGTACTGTTCTTTTTTTTTGTTTTTCTTCGGCTGTCTGGAGTAGCTATCCCTACATTACGACGCCGTACGTGTACTGAACAGATGCTGCATATTGTACGTTATAAGATGTTCATGTATGTTTTAATTGACTATAAGATGCTTATTCACTGACCAGAACTCCTGGAAATCATGAAAAATAAATTTTTGGACAATTGTTCATTTAATTTCTTAAATTGTTATTGCTATTATTTATTTGTTTGTTTGTTTTGGTTATTGACCGTCGTAATACGAGCCAGTCGTAAGTCGAGGCCAACTGTGAGGAAATTATGGAAATGTTTGCAGAAGTGCAGTTCGCTCTCTGTTGGTGAATCTCATCACTGGTTCTGCCTTCTTAACATGTCCCTCCCTACATTCCCACAAAGTGTTGTGCTTCACCACAGTCATGGTGCCACGCGCTCACCGGTTAATCCGTTCACCCGAAACACAGTGTGATCTTCTCCTGAATATGATATTTACTTTTGTGTGATTTCCAGGCAAACTGCATCCTCGAAGCTTTCGGTCATGCAAAAACGGAAATGAACAACAACTCCAGCCGATTCATTAAGCTCCTTACGCTGCAGTATTCTGAGAAGACATTGATTAGTGGTAAATGTAATTTAAACTCTTATTTGTATTTCTCAGAACTCTGGCATATGGCTAAATGTTTACTAATGGTTTCATTTGCTGATTTTTGTCTGACATTGCTGTATACCAGTTTATACTGTTATAAAAATGAGAAGAAGCCAGATCTTAACACCAGGAAGTACTTTAGTAGCGTTTTTACCTCTAAAAGACAGTTCATACCATCAAAGTTATGTTCTATACACCCCTTCAACACACAACTGAATTACTTTGAGGGAAGTTAAAATTAAAAAGCTCTAACGGTGTGTCATGTTAAACTGAATAGGACTGAGATCCTCCCATATATTTTCATTACTGTTAGTGTGCATTTGTTTGTCCAGTTCAACATAAGATGTGTTTTTTCTACAGCCAAACTACATGTGTATCTTCTGGAAAAGTCACGGCTCATCTCTCCACCACAATATCAGCGCAACTTTAACATCTTCTACCTCATGGCAGAGGGGATATCGTCGGAAGAAAACAGCACCCTGCATCTCAGTGATGTCCTAGCACACAGGTCAGTACTTCAGATGCGGGTCAGAACTTCACACACTGGCCTGTACTTCACATGCAGGTCAGTACTTCACATGCAGGTCAGAACTTCACGTGCAGATCTGTACTTCACACACCGACCTGTACTTCAAATGCAGGTCAGAACTTCAGATGCAGATCAGTACTTCTTATGCAGATCTGTACTTCACACATTGGCCTGTACTTCACATGCAGGTCAGTACTTCACATGCAGGTCAGTTCCTCATGCACTGGCCTGTACTTCACATATAGGTTATGGCTGCACACACTTGTTTCTTCTTCTCACCAATCAGGTATTTTTACTGACATTTCACAGTGCTGTACACACAAATGACCAGAAGATGGAGCCAGAGTTTACAGTGTGAACTAATGTTGAACATTTGACCATGAAACATTCACCTGCACACCATTTTCTGAGCAAATGTTACAGCTAGTATTATTATTATTGCTAAGTTTAAATTTATAACTAAATTACATTAAATGAACGAGTTAGAAATAACAAATGGCTAACAATTTCCTGTGCAAAACTTAAAGCTGTAAAGTGAAGCTTATGAGTACTACTTGGTACTAATTTAGCATCCTTAACCTTTATTTCCCTACTGAAAATATCCAACTGTATAAATAGGTCAACTACTGCAAAGTGTGTTTGGATTAAATTGTTAGTTTTTTTCACATAATAATAGGCAAGATGGCGTCACTGAGTCTCTGGCGCCAGATTATTATTCATACAGGGTGAGTTATTCATACTCAGCAGATAGCTCACATGCAGTGTATTTGCTTATACCTGTCAGTGGAGCACAGTTACCATGAACTCATGCCATACTTCTCCCACATACAGGTTCGTTCTTGTTATTGCCCTGAAACGAAAAAAAAAAATACACTCACATAGTTTTATTACATCTGGAATGCTATTAATTTTAATAGTCAGCAATTAACCTGTCTGGACTGTGAGAGGAAACCCACAAAGACACGGAGAGACCAGGCAAACTCCACAAACACTGAGCTGGATTTGAACCCACACCCAAACAGCCCGGGCAGTATGAAGCAACAGCACTATCCAGTGTGTCACCCATTATTATTACTATTATCGTTATTATCATCATTATTATATATGATTTTAGTCACAAAATATTGCTATGTTCAGAAGTTCACCCACGGTTTGTATAAGTCTGTTGCATAAACATTCCTCTCATATTCAGTGACCTAGATGAGGGTAAGGAGCTGGGGATCATTGTGGGCCCTTGTTAGAGCTGCTAAGCATGTTTCTGATCATGCAGCGGTCCTCTCAGCTCTCCTCATCCCCTACCCCTCCCCCGCCACCAGCAGAAGTGGCAGGGATCGCTGTCACGTTATTCCTGCTGCAGAAACAAACATAAATAGGGCACCAGACACCTGCCCGCCTTTGTGCCAGTGTGACTGTCACAGGTTCACACATGTCCAGGTAGCACTGTTTACACCTACACAGCAGCAGGCGCCAGGCCTCCCCAGAAAGCTCTTCAAACCGGCAGGTAGCGGTACAAACCTCCGACCAGCGCGCCGTCCCAGCTGCTCCAGCTGAGCCGGAACCTCCCCCATGATCTGTCTGTCAACAGCATTTTGGTTTCAGCTGCTGAGCGTGTGTGTGACTTGCTGCAGGTACCTGCACCAAGGCATGGCGGAAGACATGGCGGCGACAGGCAGCGCCCACAGCAGAGACAAGCTGCTAGAACTGAGGCAGGCCCTGCACGCCCTGGGCTTCAGTGACCTGGTGGGTACGAATCGAGAGGAACTGAGAGCTGTGCGAAACACACACACACACACACACACACACACACACACACACTTGCAAACCAAATTTAAGGAGCTAAATAATGTAAAAATATGAAAACAGTTTGGTGAAAAAGGTGTTAAAGATCAAAAATCAGCTCTCCTTTGTTTCTGAACATTCCTTACTAAATTGCTAACCTGACAGAGAGGACTTTTTTTCCACGCTTGTATTCTGCCCTAATATTTGCGTAAGACTGCAGAGTTCTGTTGGCGATCTCATCAATATTCATTATGGCCATTGTGTATCTGACTGGGAGGCAGGCAGTAACTGATAAGTGAAAGGTCCCGACTCATTAATATTGAAAAGCTCTGATTTGCCGCATTTAAAATGGTGACATTTGGGGACAAAATAAAACCGGGAAACAACCAGCAATCAGGAAAATAAGGGCCTTTAAACAGACTTAAAACAACATCACAGTTATCGAATTCCAAACCTGAGAGCACAGTTCTCTCCGCAGCAATAATGAGAACTGCGCAGATCTCGCAAAGTTGAAAGACGGACACGGAAATGACTGAATGGCCAAGGTGTCCATTTGCGCTTTCCTAACTGCTACTCCACTGCCAGCGCAACGGTCCAACCTTCAGAAAGGCGCTGGTAGGAAGAGTGGCCAGCAGGATTTCCAGCAGCAATGAACAGGGTCTGTGTTTGGGCCTCATTATGCAAGCGAGTGTTTCTGGTTTGGTGTTTTTCTTTAAAGTCAGCATTGTGTGAATGGCACACCCACCCACGGTGGCATTTTTCTGAGAGCAGTGGTGGATACAACTGCTTCACCACGTGCCCCTTCGAGAACCGCAGCAATTTTTGCTCAGACTTAGTATCATGTGTGGCGTGTGATTGCTGCGGGTTTCGGGGCAGGAGCACCAATGCCGCGTCTCACTGCAGCTGCTGGAGCTTTCTGTCATACAGAAAGTGTCACTCAGAACCGTGGTCACTTCATGGAGGTCCAGAGTTCCTCAGCCCTCGTACTGTGCGTTTACGTTCACATTTCCGTTGCTTAGTTGACACTTTAGTCTAAGGCTATGAAGAAACAGGTTACGTCACTAATGCAGCACCAGTGACAAGCATGAGCACAGCTGGGTAAGCTGGGCAACACCTGTATGGGAGGAACTGGACAGGAAGGTGAAAGCAAAGCAGCACACAAGTGTCCTGTATCTCTGGAAAGTGCAACTGTAGACTTAGGGGAAAAACATGGTGGCTCAGTCCCTGGTTGTGCTTGTTAACCAGATGTGTGGCAAACAAAGCTGGTTTTCAGCAAGTGGACTCAAACTTATGACCGGTCTGCTGCAGTGCCGTATTTTTATTTGCTCAGTAGAAAAGAGTTTCAGCAGAGATAAGGTGGGTCGGGATAAAGCATAATAATTAAAAATTGTCACTCATAGTGCAGTCAAAGTTAAATTAGAAGATACAGCAAAACCAGAAGCTCCATCCTTCCATCCATCCATCCATCCATCCATCCATCCATCGATTATTATTAGTCACTTAGTCCTGGTCAGGGTTGGTGGTCCAGAGTCTGTTCTAGAATCACTGGGCATCATGAAACTACATCCTGAATTCTGACACCAGTCCAAAAACATCGTCTATTGTGAATAAATGATAAAGCACAGGGAAATAATGAAAGAAAAATGACACCTTGTTCTTTTGTCTCTTTCAAAGTGCTTTATAGCAACTAAATTTTGCTGTCATGTTACAGCCTTTCTTCTACAACCTCAGCTGTGCCCACTTTCTATCCTTCTGGTCCAACTTTGATCCAGGAGGTCAAAATTAAACAAAAGACAAAAAGTGATCCCATTATACCCAAGTTGCACTGGCCGCACTTCTGCATTATGTAAACTCCTTCTGTTTATTCATCACATTATAGCCAAGTTGTGTAATTAAACCAGCGCTATGGCAGGACTTACTCTCTTGCAGTTATGTTAGACTTCCATGCTGTGAAGTTGTTCCAAAGTGCTAAAGCTGGACCCTTTGCTCGGACTCCTATAATAAGTCCATATTATTTCCTTTGGGGGCAGTCATCACCATACGGTCACTGCCACTGCAATGTCTAGTTCCATACAGTCCTGCACACAGACACACACACACACACGTACACACAGACACACACGCACACACGTACACACAGACACACACGCACACACACACACACACACACACACACACACACACTCTGCCAAGTCCCTCTCACCAGCACGGGATGAAATCCTCAGACTCCCTGCTGAGCTACAGCACAGTGAGTCCTAGCAAAAAGAAGCAAATGCTCATTCCCATCTGAGGGTATTTACCCATAATCCTCTCCCAAAGCCCCTGCCAAACACTGTACATACACCGTCTTGCAGAACGTGCTTCCAGACCTCAGTATGGATGAAAGTTGCACTTTCATTGCAAAGCCATGATAGAGTCTGCTCAGGTTTAGCTGATAAATAAATAATGTTTTTTACGCTGTCATGCGAGGAGAGGGAGGCGTTCGTCAGAATTGTATTTGTAAGGAGATGTTGAAAAACTAAAACAACCAGCCAAAATCCCCTTTAAGCAAACAACACAACAGACCAAAAAAAAAAAATTCAGGTAAAAGGAGAGCTTTGTGAAACCAGTCAAAATTTGATCAATCAGAGCTGCAAAACTCTTCGGCTGTTTCTCAGACAACCGTCTTTCCACCTCACAAAACATCCTTCGCCGTCCTTCTGCTGCAGGCAGCACACTTTTCAAAAAATTCAGTGTGAAACTGTAGAAAACAGTGCAGTGACATCCGTGCAAACCTGGCCCCGCCTCCCATCACATTACTCTGCTTTTACTACAGCTGTCGCCGACGACTATTAACTCATCATTGTTGTTATTCTCCGTTTAGGTGACCCTTTTGACTACGGCGACTTGCCCCCCGACCTGATCAGTATTGACAGCGTAATTATCAGCCGCATCTATTGACAAACAGGGTCGAGACATCACAGCACACACAGTCCCCCCCCCCCCAGGTTCTATTCATCATCACAGCCATTAAATGTGGGCATTGTTCCCTCCACCGCTTAGTGGGACCACTTCATATGGCATCTTTCTAGGAGATGGATTACCAGGTGGGGGGGCAATGTTTACTACACCTGCTGTGGATGGGTTCATTGTAAAAAAAAAAAAAAAAAGGGTGTTTCCCCTTGAACGGTGCTGAGGAGTGTGCTGTATTTCCTGCTGGCTTCCCGAGCTGCTGAAGGATGAGTGGGGCTGAAGGCACGGTGATGCAAAGATATTACGAGTTGAGGAGGAGGAGTCTGGAAAATACAAGACACATGCAACACACAACCACGCAAGCAGCATCTGACCAACAAACTCCGCCTAGCGAAATCCGTTTTCCCAAGACATGAACCGGCACCCCGCCCTGCCGCGGGTCAGGCTGCGTGCTGTGACAGCACTGCAGCTGGGAGACAAGTGCGCACAGCGCACACGCACGCACACGCACACACACACACACACACACACACACACACACACACACACACACACACACACACACACACACACACACACACACACACACACAGAGGCCGCAAATATACATAAGGCCGCAGTGAGACGAGGGCTCGTGGGGTAAAAACGCATCCTGTGTCCGCGCCTGCCGTTGTACAACAGGGACGGTTGGCCCCATTCTCCCATCGCCAGGCCTGAGCAGGGAGGCAGCACAGGGGCCCCCTGACCACCAGCCAAGCACAGCGCGCTAATCCTCCCCGGCATCGCCTCTATCGGCTTCATTAAAGAGGGATTTGTCCCATCATCCGATCATCGGAACACGGCCCCAGGCTGCCTCTCCGCTAGGGTTTTTAAAGCTATGCTTGCAGATACCTGGCTCATCCCCGCTTCTCTTAAACACCGAACCGCGTGTTATTGGGAGCCACCAATTAGCACCGCATTTGATCTCGAGGGGTCCGTGATTGAAGTCTTGCTTAGGACATTGTGCCGGATTGTGACAATGTCCCCTGCCTCTGTTGGCCCACGTGTTTTTATTGTTGCTGTTCTCTTTTCAGGAGGTGGAGAACCTGTTTGCGATTCTATCTGCGGTGCTGCATTTAGGGGACCTGGCATTCACCGCCCAGACGGATGCGGAGAAGGTGTCAGTGACCGACCCCCGTTTGCTGGAGCAAGGTCAGACGCCAGCATGAGCCAGCGGCAGCAATGACATGATTCAGCCACCAGGGGCCGTGCACTCCGGCGCGCAGCCAGGCGGGCACCGCAGCGAGAATGGTGTCACATGCCATCCTCGGTTGTTTACATCAGTTCTGCAGCAGTGCCACGGGGAACGGCTTGCTGCGGGCCGCTGCAGGCTGGCCTCACATCCGTGTGAAAGCCGGCCACGTGTCCACGGCAGCGCTTGAGTCATCCCGCGCAGCATTACTCACACCCTCAGCAGGGTTAGAATATTAATTTCTGACTTTATATAACAGTGCCTACATTACAGTAAGCTGTGACCTGGAAGATGGTAAACAACTGACGTCACACACAGCAGCAGCGTTGCTCGCTGCTTTGTAAGTGGATGTGCCGGGTCATCACGGCTGACGTCTGGGTAGGAACAGGATCACGGTGATGGCACCACAGGAACCTCTTTTGAAGAAGCACTGCTTTGACACTCCTTTGGCTGTTACAGATGAACGTCATGGAACTGATGTATGAAAGCGTCACTTTGGTGCAATACAGGGGGTAAACAGGACGCTGCAGACATGAGAACTGTGCTTTATTGGAAGAGTTAACCTGGTCTAGTGATTAATACTTTCCTTAGAGGTGAAAGATCTGGGATGGTTTTGGGAACAGCTGAATGATGTGGTCCAACATGTTTTTCCCTGCAGTGTCGGGGATGCTGCAGGTGTCCTTCCAGGACCTGGAGTCTGCCTTGACATGTGACGTGAGATATCTCAGAGGTAAATACCACTGGCTCTCAGGGAGGGGTCAGTTTGTGTTTACAACTTCTTCCTCATCACCCAGCCCAGACCCTTTCCATAATATGTTTGGCTTCACCCTACGGTCACAGCTCAAGTTAGCTCTGATATCTGAAGTCATGGCAGCTAAGAAGTCAGGGTCTGGGTTCTGGAGTGGCCCGATACTCCAATGAGGGGAAATCAATGGCAAAATCCATAATTGTCCTTAGTCATCGCATGGGAGCGTTTGTAGGTGTTGACCTTACATCAATTCCCTTAGCAGTCAATGCAGTCATACTAAGACCTTTCCACCAAAGCCTGACAGACATGTCAACCCCAGTACAACTAGTGGCCTGTGATTCCCGATAAATACGGTTGGAGAAGATAACAGCAAGAATAGCTGTGTCTTTATTCCAACTTACATGCCGCTGCGGTCTCTGCCTCCCATGACTACGTCTGTGTGTCTCTAAAGCTGCTTTTTCACAATTTGGCAACAGATCCTGCTGTTTCTCATCCACACACTGATTCCCTTCCCATCTTTCCATTTACTTGAATGCAGCATTATTGTTCTTTTTTCCTATTGTGCTTAAGCTGTAGAGGTCTCCTCTGGTTTGGTGGCTGTGATCTGGAGCTGCAGTTGTGTAAGCATCACGTTTCCAGGGTTACCTGTTTGGACCACTTTTTCTTCCCCCTGACCCAACCAATCACCCTTTTATAATAAATATGTGACATAACACTTGGGGATGAGTGACACTGAGCGCTCTAAATCCACTTTCTGAAAGACAACACTTTGGACTAGGGGAAAATGTGTACCATAAATCCTCTTTGTGAGGGATCACAACATGTCTGGATGTGTCAGCCATACAGATGCAGCCACACAGAGAAGTTGTCTGCTTACTTTTGGGGGGTGGGGGGGTGAGTTTGCATTTGCGGGTGGACATGTGGTACGCCCTGATGGGAAGCTTCTGTGTGTACAAATCACTGTGAATCTGTGTATTACGGCTTTCGTTCGGTTTTCCCCTATGAGGAAAACATGCCATTACAAATTAGCAGGATCTTTAAGGATCTAGTGATTGACCTCTGGGCAATAACATCTTCTCTTGTTTTCCCCAGGTGATGTCATCACCAGACAGCACACAGTGGAGATGTCCAGTTCTTACAGGGATATTCTGGCTAAGGCCCTGTACAGCCGTGTCTTCAGCTTCCTGTCCAACAGCATCAGTTTTTACCTGCAGGGTCAGCAGAGGGAAAACAGGTAAGATCTGGTCCAAGAATGCGGATGAAAGGGTGCATACAGTGTACAGTAAACAAAAGTTACTGTGGTCCTACACATTGCTGATGCTAAACTGTTCTGTTTAGCTCTATGCTCCTCTTCAGTTTATGTCTGACAGCAGCACAATCCAGGCTGTGTGAGTAGGTGCACAACTGTCTTCTCAAACCAGACCCATGTTCTCCGCAGGACCAGGGGACATGAACACAAACTGCTTTATTGACTGTGGTTGAGACCAGAGGGACCATGGGGGTAGAAAAGAGGAAAGTTTTAGGCATGAAGTCAATCATATCTGTTCCCAGATGTTCTACACAGCTGCCAAACTTCCTCGTTTTCTTCGTCTTTCGTATCTTTTGTTTTGTATCTCTGCACTTTCTATGATATTGATAGGTTAAACATTTTGCCATTGTTTAATAGGTGGTCACTCGGGTGGAGACTTTCCTAGTACAGTTGTATTCTCCATCAAGCAGGCTAAACAGTAAAATTATAAAACACTCGAACAAAGGCACATATTTTTTCACAATATAGTACACGTTAGATTGCAAAAAGTCACAATAAATGCAGTAACAATTTCTTTCACAGGCAAAGGTTTTTACTTGAATCCAATATAAGGAAAACTTCCAAATATGTGAGAAATGTTTGTTTATTCAGTTATTTTTTTTAATTATTACTGTTTTACAGTTGAAATGCATGATTTTGCTCAAATGAAAGAAAGCTTTAATACTACGGAGGCTACAATACAATAGTGATATTACAGGAATGTGTGTTGTTTCCACACATAGCTGCCTTTCCCATCTTACTGATGTGATGCCAATCCATGTAGAATTTTTTTTCACTGCATCTTGCATCACTGTGTTTATATATTATTGTTTTGTTCAGAACTATAAGTTGGCATTATTTACCTGAAAAATTAGTCTGTCAGTGATGACATTTGCTATAATAAGGTATAAGGTATTAAAGGTAATACCTTACAGGCCCAGTAGATTCCAGAAGGCCACTTTCCAGCAAGTTTGACGTTTTCCAAGAAAAACCCTAAAATTATCCACCTCCTTTCCAGACTCAGCTTCACCACCGTTCTCCTTCATAGGGCTTTATCAGTTTATTCCTTTTCTTACTGATTTTTCTGTTTTTGTCTGAGTGTCCTCCTATACACCTCTTTTGCAGGAATCCAGAACTTGAAATTGGAGTTTTGGACATTTTTGGTTTTGAAGAAATCAGGAAGAATGGTTTTGAACAGGTAAAGATATTGTTTAACGAATGAATGGGTTTCTCAGGTTCTTATTGTTTCTCTTATTCTCCTTGTATCTGTGCTTTGCGTTCTTCGGAATGTTTCCAGAACCCCACGAAATCTGTCCTGAGCAAAGTCCATCTATAAGTTGCTCCAGTAGATTGTGATGTCAGACTGCAGCTCATTTCGTGGTTTGAATGCATTTGCTTTCCAAGACCCTCAGCTCATAACATCTCCCAAATGGATTTAATATAAGTAGTGCTGAGCTTTATCAGTACAACAAATGGTCATTTCAGCTGTCTGAATCGGACCTGTAAGGTGCAATTGCATTATTTCTGGAGTGATGCAAATGGCATCTTCCTAATGTAATTTTTTTAGCTGAGGACATTTACCATGGAACGGATTCCCAGCTGAGGTTACTGGTTTCCGATGATTCAGAAGTGTGTGCTGTTTCTTAATCTATTTAAGTCATCCATTTTAATTTTATGCTCAGATCACTGCTCTGTTAGCAATTTCACCACCACATAAACACATGTTTTCAAAGCATGTAATTGTGCTTCTGTTGTACTTGAAGACATCTTTACCAGAAACCTTTACAACAAAGCCTACAATTGTATATCTAAGACAACACAGATCCATGGCCTTTCGCAGCAAAGCATGTAATTGTGTTTTCAGGGGACATTTGAGCGGTGCCCTGCCTGACAGACAGACCTTGATGTGGTCCTGACAGTCTGTTATAGCTGAGTGGAAATGAGGACATTATCTTTGTGGTCAGCTGCTCCAGTAAGGAGCCCGGAGCCCTAAGCAGTGATCTTTTCCACAGCTGGGCCCTGTGATCCCACAAACTTTCCCACAAGCCAGTTCACAAACTGGGGATGCTGGGCACAGTCTGCATCTCAGGGTGCCACTGGAGGACCAATAGATGAAAAGAAATTCTACTTTGCAAATTTACAAATCCTGACCTGAAGGAACTGCGAATGATGTTGGAAAAACCATTGGCGTTGGCCCAGGTCTGTCTGTACCACTGTAATCACAAATGACAAAAGGAAGAAAAGGACCATCGAGACTTAAAACCCTTGTCTGAGTCTGACTCTGGATCTGAGAAAGGGAAATGTTAATCTTACAATTTGTAAGAATTAAGTGGATTCCATGTGTAGCTTTTTGTGATTCTGTTTTAACATGGTGAAATAGCTAGTTTTCACCTCCCAACCCTAGGAGGATCATAGAGGATGATGGGCACCGGTCGTCAGCCCAAAGAACCGGAGGAGGGTCACCACCCACCCCGTTTCTCTAACACCGTATTCAAGCTCTCAGTTGTCAAATCCCTGATAGAACGAGTGGTACAGGGTCCCGGTCCTGAGCTGAGAAGTCCTGGTACCATGAGTGCTATTCGAACACAGGGAAAGGACATCAGAGAAACATTAGAAATTGGAGTAAATACAACTCCAGCATTGTATTCTCAGTCTTTGCCTTGTGTCCGCCCAAGTTCAAACGCATTTTGCTGTTCCTTTTTAACTTCTCCAGTAAGAAATAATGGAAATAGCTTCCCAGTTTTTAAGCCATTTTCTAGGAACCAATTACACTTAGATATTGGGGTATTTAAAGAACTCCTATATATGTTCATCTGTAGATCCCAGTGTAGGAGGAAAATAGGGGTATGTCACTCATGGGGACATTTCTGTCACTCCCTTGACTAGAAGAGTGAAGGTTGTGGCAGGGGCAACTTTCTGAGGACATGAAGAAAGCTGGAGTTGAAAACATGACGAAAGTGTTTTTGGATCATTCCTTGGTAGCTCTCATGTCCGCTTGATGTGTCCTCCTATCATCAAGCCCAGGCTTGGAAGTATAGCCAACATCTCAAACAACGATTGAGGAATGAGTGCCCATCGCTCATCTACGTTCAGGAGAGTCACCAGGCAAGAACTGGCACAGGGAAGAGTTATGGAGTTAGCTTTCATCTACAAATGGTGCACCACACATAAAAATTAACCAAAAAAACCCCAGGAGGGTTGGCCAGCACCTGCATCCACCCCATTTCCAGCTCAGCTGTGTAAACACTTGAGTCATCCATCTGTCCGTTTAAATAGTGTTATCCCACCTGGCCCTCATCAGCCAGGTGCAGCCGATTATCCCCGAGGTGGGTGTGGCCTAACTCCCCTGCGCTGCCGTGAGTTGCTCAGCTTTCACTTTGTGTTACAGAAAAAAGTGTTGCTGCATACCACTCTTTATAGATTACTTCAAAAATCCTAATTTACATCTATCTCAATTTTTCTGTCTGTATTTTCTCATCAGACATTTTATCAAAGGAGGCTTCACTTTTCACTTAATGAGTTAGAGATAGTCCTCCATTACCTAACCGTACCTTACCCCACACACACACACACAGAGCAGCTGAACCTCCCGTGTGCCTTAAACGCAAAACCTTTTGGCAAAAAGCCTAGTTTCTTACGATACTAGGTACCCATGGCTCGGAAGGTGTCCCTAGGGAGAGTGTCGTGGGGGGCCGCTGGCTCCGAGATCAGAAACGCAGAAAGTGCCATCTGTGAAACTAACACTTCACATCCGTCATATTTCATACGTGAAAATCAGTTGCATAACGGAGGATCGTCTCAATAGCCAGGCTGGACATTGCAGCTTCGACACAGGAGGAGCACTGGGACCTCCTTTTGGTGGAGTGTTCACGCACAGCGTCGATCAGCCCTCTGTTTTTGCGAGTTAAAAACTCCATTTTGGCCTCTGCCACTGTAGACGTTGAAGTCTCCGTCAACGTTCTCGATCAACGGTCCCTTTTTCTTTTCTTCGTCACATCACCTCCTCTCTAATTGGAGGCCGTGTTCCTCTTCTCACTTGGCCAATTAATATCTGAAACGCAGGTTGTAAGGAGTTAGGAAAACAAATATAATCATTGATAGCTGCTGGGGGTGTTTGCTCTCGAGTTTAAATACAGCACACAGAGGGCAATTAGTGAGCCTAAGCTTATTAATTAAAGCTGTAAACACAGATTTATATTCACGAGCGGCTACATCCTTCTGTGTTTTTGTAACAAACTACTCCCATACCGTGACCTTCCCGCTCGTCTGCGTAGTTCTGACAATAAAATCACGGTGTGGACAGGCGGTTTTATTTCTTATTTTCTGCAGAGCAGAATTAAGTCGTTGCGTTGAAGGTAAAGCTGCAAGGATGCGCAAGGTTCTTACGCTGTTTTACGCCCCGAGTTGTATTTTACTGTAATATCTTATAAGCACATCTGAACGTTGCTGATGGGAGAGACGAGTACCTATAGGAGGAACTGTCTAGGTAGCCTGAACTTGAGAGTACAGTGTTGCAGGTGAGGTAAAAAGAGGCTTTGTAACTGAGAATAATCCCTCCCAAGAACTCCAAGCTCCCTGTGGAGCGGTTGTCTTGAAAAACAAATAAATAAAAAGGAAAGTGTCCTCAGGGCTTACTGTCTCCCAGACAGGGACTTTATGTGCCACTAATAAAAGCTCCATTACATCACCGCCCCCCCAGCCCCAACCCCAACGCTTCATGACCTCCTCATTTGTACAGCTCCAATGGCCTATAAACATGACAGGGTTAATAAAGTGCCAGCAGATAGAATAAGGTCACCCCGTTGCACACTTGATGATCTCACGTGGCCCGGCATGCACTGTAGCTAAGTAAACCTTTCCTGTAAGTAAGGTTCTGCCATAGCGGAAACCGGCCCTCTGACGTGGTTTACAGCAGCTCTCCTGCCAGGTTCACCTCAGCTGCTCTGTGCTGCACTGCAGGTGCTGCTTTTGCAGGCTGGTTGTTGAATTTTTAAGAGGAGCTCCAGTTGCTGTCAGAGCCCCCCTTGGGACACTAAACACTAGAAGGAAGGGGGTGTGAGGAATGATATCGCAAGAAGAAGTGCTCGAGCCAACCTTCGTCTCTCGTAACTTAGTACGACTGTGTTACACAAAGGTTGATCAACAAAAATACTACAAATTTCACTGCCTTCTCAGAACTGGGGGGGAGGGGACTGTCAGTATTCTTTTCCATCACTGCTGATATACTTCAATAACATAATGTACGTAGTAAGTAAATTAGTAAAATAATTTTTTGCCCTTTAATGGTGCATGGCTCACCTGATTGTTCTTGTCTGCATCTTCTATTCTGAGTACCCAGATTGCATAAGTTTAGTTTCATCCAAGTTTGTTCTTCTGGAAGATTTAGCACCTGTTGTACTATTTCATTATTCTTCTGTTTCTTCTTCATTTCCCAAATGCCACCCGTCCATCCGTTATTGTTAACCACTTAATCCTGAGCAGGGTCGCAGTCAGCCAGAGCCTATGAATTACAGGGTGCTAGGCTTTAAACAACCCCCGGATGGGATACCAGTCAATGCCCAGATTTCCACATCCATATTGCAACAGTATATCCCTTGTAATCCAACCTAGTGATTATAATATGAGTGTTACCAAAAGGTGGAAGGCAAATGGTTTAGAGGCTCAAGTGCAAAATTTTGAGCATCTATGTTGGTCTGTGTCTGAGTGCATGTACGTATTCCTATGTGTGTAATTCCTCAGCTTTGCATCAACATGACCAATGAGAAGATCCAGCAGTACATCACTGAGACACTTTTCAAGGAGGAGCACTTGGATTGTCAACAGGAGGGAATTGCCATGGAAACTACCTATGCGCTTAGAGACCAGACCCCTGTACTGGATTTCTTCTTCCAGGTATCGCTGCTGTTGAAAAGGCTTCATTTGCTGTTTAAATTCTCTTTAGCTGTTGTTTTCATTTTCTGCAAAATTGTTGCTATTATGCACTTTCATTAAGTCCATACTGGTTTCTTAATTTCTTAATTAAAGAAAGAAAATTACATTACAAAAACAAATTCGTTTAGCACCTCAGTAATATATAGTATTTAGTATAATTTTGTCCCAGCCGCCTTTCTGATGACAAATTCATGCCTCATCAGAACGTGTTTTCTTGACTCAGATTATTATATGAAGTATAATTCTCGTGAGGATTTATATGCGTTCTTGAAATTTCACATCTCAGTGATATTGATAGAGTACCAATAGTCTACACAGGCTGGTTTATAATGAGGGGGCTGACCCAGGTCTTACAAATCCATGATCATCATTGTTTATTTAACACTTTGATGACTGCAATGCTGGTCCTACAGCCCAGAGTTGAGCTCTTCTCTTCTTCTCTCTTCCCAGGTGCCCGATGGTCTGCTGTCAGCTTTGGACTCGGAGAGCTGGGCTCTGCAGCCAGAAGAACAGAACACCTATCAGAAGCTGCAGGCCCATCAGACTGCTGCCAGTGTCCTGTTGTCCACTAAGGACGGCAATGGCAACCCCCCTCTCAGGAATCAGGGTCCCGCCTTCTCCATCAGGCATTACGCAGGCAAGGTGGGTTGTAGGTGACACTTTGTGAAGTGAGTTGAAAATACATGACAAATTCTCCTTGTGTCTAGATGAACTGACTGCATAACAGAAGCACGGTGAGATCCCAGCTCTAATAAACTGCATGAATGCAAGGAGCAGCTTGTTTAACTTTTAGCACAGGCAAACACTTTTTTGTGAGAAATGTTTCTGGTCAGTCATAGTAAAATAAACAGATGTTGCCAAGTGATACACAGAAATAAAGGTGACAAAGGTAAGAAGTACTTACATATTTGATCATCAAAAAGTGGCAAATTAACACAAACCCTGCATCTAAGATGCCTAACAAAAAATGCACACATTACAGTTTTAATAATATGACTAATGATGAAAAGACTTGTCATGGTTTGGAGATTCTACTGCATAAAATACTGCTTTACATCTGGTACTGTGGACTATATGTCTTCTGGTCCTTGTCAATGCCAGACAGTCACGAACATGCTTTGCCAGTCTATTTTTTTGCTGCATTAATTATGATTAAAAAAATTGAAAAAACAGAATCTAGGTTTATTTGATACATATTTACCTTTCAAAAAGAAGTGATTTCTCTTCCCGGCAAGATGTGACCAGTTACACAAGCTAATAAGATAATAAGCGTCATCGGTTTCCTTCTTTATAATACGACAAATGTTCTTCTGAAGTATTCATGAGCCAAATAACTGATAAAACACAAGAAAAATTCTTGTTCCAGAACAAGGCATCTGTTACAAGGTTATATGAGTGATTTTATTCAGTTTTTCACTGTGGACAGAACAATAGCATGACAGCAAAGAACATGAGCTCCTGCTGAACACTGGTGGCTTTGTACCTGAGATCAGTGTACATTAAGTTCTCTGATAGAATTAAAGGCAGAAACTGTAAATTGCTTTAGATAAAAGCATAATATTTTTTAACAGTCCAGCTTTCTTTCGCGTAACCGGCACAGAAGCTATCTGTGATATCCTGGCGATTTCCCCTTGGGTTTGCAGGTGACCTACGACCTCACAGGATCCGTGGAGAAGAACAAGGATGGTCTCCCTCAGAGCATCCTCTTTGCAATGAGATGTAAGTCTTATTTTGTTCTTCTCCCAGCACTCTATTTCTCTGCTTCTTTCTACCAACAAAGTGGAGTAGCCTCTTCAAATTCAATTTGAAAGATCTGAGAAACCTAATACTTTTTTAATGATATAAATCACATTTTGTGTTTTTGTATGTTTGCACATTTCCTCTAGCAGCAGGTTTTTTTTTTTTTCTCTGTGTCAGCAACATGCATTACAAAAATGCTGATGTGTTTCAAGAAACACGACACACACATTACCTTGACAGCAGTTCCTGCAGACACGTGAGTGGTGCTAATTGCCAAATGTAATAAACATCAAGCTGAGAAGTCAGACGAAGTCAGTCGATGAATCTGAGAAGTGTTGCTGCGTGCTGTTGTGTCCTCTTAAGTTCAGCATTGTTTGGTTTCATTTTTTTCACATGGCGGGTTTCCTTGCCCACTAACAGAAGATGTGAGAGACAGGAATTGAAGGTGAAGACCTTAAAAACACAGCACAGGCAGGAGAGACAGAAGAGGGTGAAACCACGGAGAGGCAAGGAAATGTGTGTTGCCGTTTCGGTCCACATCTGAAGTTGCCTATAAATATGCTGAAACCCGATGTTAAACATTCTCCCTGTAGAAAAAAACAATATTTACTCTATGGTCTGGACACCGTTTTATAACTTACTGCATTTTGCTATATGATCACACCTGTGAAATAATGCAACTTTTTGCCCTTCAACCGTTGTTTTATGCACGAGGACCAATTCCCAGTTTCTGTTTCTACGCCGCTGTCACACAGCGCTGTTCATAAAATCGATTTTCAACGAAACCGCATAGAGATTATTGTATGCATCTGAGAATCAGGTGCAGTCGGTTGAGGAAAACACCTCACCTCTCAGTCCTTTGGGCAGGTTGCCAAGCCCCCACCTTTCCAAAAGCTTTGAACCTGTTTTTTTTTCTAGGTGAGAGGTTAGTTTTAATATGAATGTTTTTCAGGAGTTTAGCCAGGATTGGGCATTACTTTTGTGCTTTGAATGTAAGAGGAGACAATTGACCGCAGCACCTGGCTTAATTAGTGCAAAACATGAATATCTCTGTTTGTTTTCTTCCTCTCGGACACCCACACGCTCGACTGCTGTGTTTGTGTGTTTGCCGCTCTTCTGGAGTGCACTGCGGAGAAGCCCTCATTCATTTTTTCTGGGGAGAAAGGCTCCTTTCAGTGGCCTGCTGCTGTGTGGGAGAGGGGCTCACAAGTCCCTTAATGGCACCATTGTGTGGAGCAGGAATACAGCCTAGTGTTTCCAGAGGCATGTTGCCTCACATCTGGAGCATTGCCTCATTACGGTCCATTTCCTCCTGTTCTCCACGCAGCCAGCGAGAACGTCCTTGTCCGTCAGGTGTTCCGCTGCAAACTGGCGCACACTGGGATGCTATCCTCGTCCCGCCACCGCCTCGAGCCTTACCAAGAAAGGACATCACCAGCGACAGCTGTGGACCCAAAGTACTGGAACATCAGCAAGGTGCAATCCCACGTAGATGAAATCCCGCCGCCATGCAGCGGTGGTGGTGTTGGTGGCAGTGGTGGTGGGGGGGTGCAGAAATAAAAGTGTGTTTAAGGCCGCATTTTTCCCTATCAAGCAGAATGTCATCTTCCCCGTCTGTGTATACGTTGTCTCTTGTCCCCGTCAGCTCACGGATGCCAAATCCCTGTATGTGTCAGCTGCGGGCGGTGCGTTATTTACTTTATCGCTGCTGTTCATTTGCATTTTACATGGATTTTATGCATTCGCGTCAGAGCTGGAGATACTGCCGGAGCGAAAGTGCAATGCAGTCAGAACCTCCACGCGCCCGTTTGTTAGACACCCCAAATTATGGACCATTTGATCTCCAGGCACAAACGCTGCTTAGGCACATGAAATGTGGGCATAGGTGCACTCTTGTATGGATGTTCTTGTGTGCAGGAGGCTCTACAGGAGTCGCGTGAACTGGCCAGTGGCCACAAAGGGAAGACAAGGTCATTGTGTGAGACTAAAAACAGTCTGTGTCAATGGCTGGCCTCCACTGCACAGTGGGTGCTCTTCACATGTGACCTGCCGGCAGAACAAACAGCCGCGTCTCTATTTTTATCTGATGGAGATAGCCTTCGGAAGTCATTTAAATTTAGAAATGGTTACCCTAAACACTCTTTCTATGGGTTTGTATCGATCCAGACTTTTCCAAGCGTAAAGCACAGCTGCCAGCTCACATGATCATAGATCCTCTCTACTTGCCCGGAAAGAATCCACAGTACAGTGAAACCCAGCTTTTACTGAATGAGCAGGATGAATGTGAGTCAGGAAACAGCAAAAAAAATATTAAATCTGGGAAGTGTTCCTTTGAAAGGCACAAAGGGGGTGCCTGTTATTTGGCTCAGCAGGAAAGCAGAGCACCTTGTGCCTGTGTTGTGCAATTTGTGTATAATTTTAACTTAGAATCATATTATCTGAAACTATAAAAAATGTGGATAATATTATGGTGAGCTAACAGGAGGTTGGGCTGCATTTAGTGGACTTTATTATGTTGTCTTCTGAAATCGAGAACAAATTTGGCGGAATTGATTAAAGCGCGTGTTATTGAATGCAATCATTAATATATGTATCTTCATTGTACAGAAGTATGTGAAAAATTAGCATATTTTTGTTGCGTATGTTAATTCGGGGGAGCAAGGGGGTAAATTTTTCATGGCAGATGTGACTCCGATATCAGAGTAGGATGTGGAAATCCTGACATGTCAGAAGGCAATTCCCTGTTGAAGGTGCTGACATGACAGGTCTTTGGAGAATTTTGTCAACTGGTTGTTCCTGCTTTGGAGAATGAAGGTTCCCAGTTTGTACCTCTCAAGATTACTGCAGCTCTCTCCTTCTTTACACGTCACTGGGGAAAATGCCACTTTGCCAGGGTAAAAACACTGTAGAAGAGCAACCTCTGTTACATCTCACAAGTAAATCACACCTAAAAACAATTGATTTCCTTAATTCGGCCACATCCTCTTCTGCTCTATCAGCTGCGCCTCCTGTTCTTGTCACAAAGATCACAAAACTTGGTCATTCGCAGGAAGCACAACCAGCTTCTGTTGGATTGTGTTATGGTGTCCTGAGGTCATTACCTGTTTGAAAGTGTTTAGGAAAAAACTGCAGATGCCCTGGTTCTCCACAAAGTGGAGTGAAGACAAAGTCGTATGTGATTCTCCCCTGGTTATTAAAATGGCTGAAATTTTGCTAGAACCCCTGGTTAGCTTCACGTCATCGAAATGTATTTTAATTTGATACTTGGGCAGTTTCATACGAGTGCTTTTCTTTCACGTCACACAGCTCCTGAAGAAAGACGCCTCAAGCTCTTTTCTACAGAGACTGGAGCAGTGTGGACCAGTGTCACTGACTGTTCAGATGAAGGTCAGTGTGTAACCTAGGCTGGATATGTGTAAACGCCCATGGGGCGAGTTGTGTTCTTGCTTTTTTTTGTGTCATAGTCACTGCGGCTTAGGATTTTGACAAGGCAAGTCGCTATGTCTTTGTTTCCCTTATCTTTCAGAATTCACTATTTGAGATTAACAGCCAACTTCAGTGCTGCACCCCTCATTTCATCCATTGCGTGAAGCCCAACGTCTTAAAGCAACCCGACGTCTTTGACAGCTCCACCGTGTCTGCACAGCTGCAGCACGTAGACGTCCTGGAGATGGTGAAGATGATCCGCTACGGATACCCTGTCCGCCTGCCCTTCGCCTGTTTTCTGACCCGGTGGGTGTCCTAAAGCGTGAACTTACGTGACCCCCAAACATAAAAATACATCAGCTACGGCACTTCCAGCTCACTGCGTACGTCAAAGCGCACGTTGAAAAAAGGAAACTTGACAATTATTTTAATAACAGCCCCGTGCAAATGAAGTCCAGGAGGAAAAGGCTATCCTAGCTTTGACCTTTTTGCCGTAATTTCAGCAGAGGGGGTCACAGCGTAAGTGTGAAGATGATATGTGCGTGCGCGTTGTCATAAACTGATGTCAGGGTGCCTTTAGGAAGGACTGGAATGACCTGATGTCCCACCAAGTTCATTTCAGCTTTGCGACGTTGAAAGGCAGCAATGACAGGACACATTTCAATTCATCCATTGTCATATTAGCTCTTAGGGGAGTGATGCTGAGAGTGACAGGACCTGGAAGTCTTATTCTCCATTTTTCTCTCTCAGGTCACCGTAACCTGAATTTCAAAGGTGAGGTGTGGACAGACTCCGTAAGCTTTAATAGTTAATAACATATAAACTTTAATATATAGTGTCACTTTCTATTTTATCTCACTTCCAGTCGGGAAGGAATAGTGTGCCCCGTACTGAAGAATTTGAACAAATTAGGCGCACAGATTTGCAGAGCCATTTTGCGCAGAATGTACGGTCATTACTGCGCATGTCACGGTGACAGTGGCGAGAACAGGCCCCGAGGGTTTTGCTGCCACACTTGTGAAGTGTTGAAAAGGCTCTCTGAGTCCTCTTGCTCCGACGTGTTACAGTTCTCACTGTCTCAGTACATGCAGTGATGGGCAAAAGGATTAACATGCTTCCGCTAAAGTTCCTGGCTGACGATCAGAGTAGATGGAGCTGGTAACTTGTGGAAGAGATTTAAAAAAAAAAAACAAAATGGATCATTAACCTTGCAGCGCTGCTGAAAGGACATATTACCTCTCTCCCCTACTTCAGAGATATGGGCAACCTGGGTTAAGATGTTCCTAAGGTGCTTTAAATGGCACTGATTAAGACAAACAAGTGTGGTTAATGTGCATTTTTAATACATCCAGGATGATGTTGCTCACTGTGAATGAAAAACACAGAGGAGGGGGGATAAAGCCTACTATACAAAACCAAAGATGTATCGAGGTTTCAAAGCAAAAATGTGGCGTTTGAATGATGCGAGCTTATCGACGCAGTCCGACACACCGTGCAGTCAACGTTGGTCTGCGATCGCACATCTAAGATATTCTAAGATAACATATAGCAGTGAATTGTGTAAAAAAAATATATATATATATAAAATATTATTTTACCATCTATTTATTGCTCAAATGAACAAAGCTGTGAAAAGTACTTCTGGTCCTGTGCATAAAAGTGAGAGGCCGAGTAATTTTGTCGCAGTCGTTTTTAACACGTCCTGTTAGTGCTTTTTTACCGTCATATCGGACTAATGCACAGGCCTCCGCAGTCAGCCACATGATTAATTATGTCTGGATTATCTATGGAGGTGTTATGTGTTTGACTGGTTAACACCACAATGGGACAACACCCATCCCGAATGGGCTAACGCCAGGGGTCAGTAGACGGAGGAGAATTGTTATGTAAATTTCCCTTTGTGGAGGCCTTTTTTTGGCTGCTCCCCAGAGGCAACCTTTCATTTACTGCTATTCATCACTTTGGAGTGCATGGCGTTCACACCCAAAGGGACCTGCAGGTTTACGTCACAAACTTCTCAGCAGCAATTAATACATATCTTTTTCCAATTCCTCCTCCATCCATTTCCACAGGACATTGAACAAGATATGTCAAATCATGTTTGGGTTAAGTACTTTTAGTGAAAGTCTTTCACACCTTGTTTAATGTACGGGTGAAAAATTTAAACTTCTGGTCACATTGTTCCTCATCTTGTGCATTCACGTCCCTTGACACCCCCTCAATAGATTAACACAGATTAACGAAGAATTTACACCATGTCCTCAAATAAGCCTTTCAAAAACGCTTAATATTACACATATCTCAGAATATTGGTGGCTGTTGCTATCAAATGTTGCAAACAGACCAAGGAGAATTAGGTTCAAGCAATGAAAATATAACAATAGAAATGTACCTTAATTTATTTGCTGGTGGTCATTATATATGCACGCGCAGTTTGAAAACTGGACAACCGCCTGGTCAGTGGAATCTTGATTTTTCCTGTGACATGAAGACGGTTCGGTCAGAATTTGGCATAAACAGCATGAAGCCTTGGACCCAGTTCAGGCTGGTGGAGGTGGCTTAACAGTGTGTGGAATGTTGGCTTGGCACACGTTCGACCCCCCCCCTCAGTACCAATGAAGCATATATACATATATATGTGTGTGTGTGTATATATATATATATATATATATATATGTGTGTGTGTGTGTGTGTGTGTGTGTGTGTGTGTGTATATACATTTACAAGTTATAATGTATATATTAGTTGTAATTCTGCATTTTAGTAACTTTGAGCTAGTTATTTTAAAAAGGCTTAAAATAAAAATACATAATCTCCTCAGACTCTTCTTTAGTGTTGACTGACTGATTTACCCCATAAACATGCATGGTTGTCATCTTGTTACCGGTTCACATAAAATGTAAACACTGTGGAAGTCAATTGAATCAACCCAGTCACATATATGAACTGTACATTTCTACTTGTTCCTACCTGGCTTTGGTGCATTTTGCTACCAGGTTAGCAAGTTGCCAAGGGTTTTGCTATCAAGTTATGGCTCATTCGGCAGTTCCAGGTAGTACTCACTCCATAACAAACATGTTTTTAAAATAATTACAAATAAATGAATATTACAAGCATAAAACATTTGCCACATGGTGGCACAGTGTACGAGTTTTGACGATGGTGAGCACAGAAGAAAAATTCTTCAGATGGGTTACGTCCATACCTTCAGATCAAGCGTTAACACAGCTTGGAATAAATGTGAACGTGAATTGAGAAATAAACTCACTCAGAGTTGGTTCAAGTGCTGCTTTATGCTTCACGGGACATATGTTAACGCGGATATGTCCCTCCTTCCTTCAAAGCCACATGGTGCCTGTATGGGCCTTGTTAGCACTTTTGTTATTACTGTATGTCTTTTCAACAGCCTGGATTAAATAAGCACAACTGCTGAAAAGCAGAACACGTTTCCGGTCCACATCAGTGTTGTTTTGCTTTTCCTTTCCCCGCTAAATTATGTGTACACTGCGCTGCAAGTGAAGCATTTCTTGCAAGAAAATGTTTACTTTACAGTAAATATGTCAGAGGCGAACAAAAGAACCATTTGTGCGGCCAATTGCCATTCTTTTTTTTTCTTTCTTTGTTTTTCAGGAAAATATATTTCACTGACTGAAACGCCACATTGTAGTCTTGTTGTGCTGTTGGGAGCTTCTGACTGCTGTTCTATTGGCCATGAGTTGACTGGCTGAGCACCCAGGGCACTCAGGCGTTTAATAAAGTTTGCAGTTTTATAAATCATAGCGCAGTCCTCAGGACATTATCTTTGTGGTGTTTATGATCCATTTCGCTACGCAAATATTTATGAATTGGCATCTGAGGTCCACTAAAACGCATGTTTACTGCTGTGGGTTTACATTTATCGCTGCTATTTTTTTTACAAGGTTAGCAGATCAAACCATCGTCACTTTAAGATATCTCTTTTACGATTGAACCATTCCAGTACATTTTCTGCTCTATTTGATCTGTGGGGTTAAAAACATGGGAGCCAGCGCAGCTGCTGCTTTGCAAAACCACTGTGAGGATTGTTGGGCTGCTTGGGTTTCTGCACGATTCCCTGCTGCAGCCTAGCAGCCCAGGAGCAGCAAAGGTTTGAACTCTGTCTTTCCCAGTGGAGAAGACGCTTTGTGAGAGAAAAGATTTTTGATTCTTCTCAGAGCACCCAGGAACCACCAGAGAGTGAGGCCTGTGAATGGAGAGGCTGCACTCTGTTCAGTTGTGTTTTCCCTGACAGTTGGAATATAAGGTATTTCTACAAGTCAGCTTATATGGCCATGATTTATGGAGGTAATTTGAGGTTAAAATATGCTGGTTCATATTGTAAAATAGTTTTTTTGGGGGGGAATGGGGTCTCTAGGCACCCATAGATCTATGAGAGTCTCCTTGTTTGGTCCCTGTAATGCAATTCCCCAGCAAACAGATGACTTGTATAGTTTCTACATAAGAAGTCACATGGAGGACAGGCATGTGAAGAGACAGGCAAATAGGAGCTGAAATGAAAACAACGGCAAGACCCCCATCCCCCAAACATCATCGTGAACAAATAGGAACTTGTGCCATTTTATCAGCCTCCAAACTAAATTATTCCTAAACTATTCTGTATGTGAAGGACGTCCACATGCCTTGAACTGCCTGAAGCACTGCGGTGATTTGAAAAATCAGTCTTCACATCTGTCCACTCCTCTTCTCCGAAAAATGCTGAGAAAAGTAATTGAGCTTTTGTATAACTGCAGAGCAGTTCAAACCCCTTTATGTTAAATTGTGATACTACTATATTGCTTTATTATTTAATTATTATTTAAATAAGGTTTGCAGCAGGATCATATATCTTTAATTTTTCTATAGTAGTTTTTAATTTATCTGCATAATTTAAAGAATATTGTGACCCTGGGATGCCTGAACCCCATCATGTCTGTATTATGCCTGGTGTCCAGAAATTTAAAATCTCATATTTTGCATAGACAAATCTTTTTTATATTCTAATTAGAAGAATTATCCCTTGTATAGCACAACGTGGGTCAACTACGACGAATATTTGCTTTAATACTGTATTTAGAATATAACCTCATTTCTCATTATTTCTAGAGCAACAGATAATCAGGTTGCATCCCCAGAAATGCACAGACATCTTTATTCAGATTAGAAGAATTAACTATGAAATATGTATTTAAATGATAATTGCTTATGGCAAGGATACATAGTGGATATTACCTTGGTTGAAATTTGTATTACTTTCTGCTGTCGACTTGTACAAGTGAAAGGATGAGATTTTCACCAGGTATGATATGATTCCTGAAAGCCAGATAGACCCAAGATCTCAGATTTAATAAAGAATTGTACACATATGTTCGCTGTATCTGACCCTTGGACCAACGCTCTGCCCCCATGGTAATGCAAAATAGCTTCAGATGAGCCACAACAAAGGGGGCAGTGGTTTATGGACAGGTCTGAATTTTGCTCTTTTTCACCTTTGACCTCACGTTTCATTAGATTGTTCTGGTCATGCTGGGCAGCAATACAATTATTTTTCTGTGTATTCTTCTCATTCAGTGAACTGAGATGTTTTGTCTTTTTTATCTCGTTGGTCTTCTCTCAGTGGTACCTGCCTCCATCAATGCTCCAAACCCAGGAAATCAATAGTAGTTTTCTTAACTGTTCTATTTTGATGCCGTTTGCTTTAGAGGACATCATCAGGGAAACAGGGAAAGTGAGTTTACGAGCAGCATATTAAGACTTTCACTGTTTGCCAGCAAAATAAATCCTGTTTTGTAACTTGTTTTTCTAACTGCTGAATAACACTTTTTTTTCTCTCCTAACTGCCGAATAAGCTCTTTGTTATAAATGTTTCTGTCTAAAACAAACGAGGTGATTATTTTCCGTGCCATCCCAGATTCCGGAATTTGGCTGCCACAATTCTAAGAAGTGACAGACTTTATTCATTGGAGGAGAAGTGTCGCCAGGTTCTGCAGCAGAGCAAGATTCAGGGGTGGCAGGTGGGTGACCCTCTATCCAATTTCTTCCAAAGGAATTCCGTTTTCCACGGACCTGGAAGCTTCTGTTTTGCTCGTACCCACCATATCGCTATCTTAAACAGCTCAGTCCACCGCACAAGTGAGCACGGCAGTGAGAGCAAACTTACAGATTCACATCAATGCGTTCGGCGACATTATTACTCCACTTTCAAACTTTTTGTGTGTCATAAAAAAGCTGAAACAAAAAAATTCTGGTCTTTGCAGGAATAACAGTTCAAGTCACAAAGTCCATACATCCCATCCAATGCTTACCATGCGGATGCATTTTTCCCAGTGATGTATAATGTAGAAAAAAATATTATTTCTCATAAAGCAAATATTTGCTAGCTGTCATGTGGAAGGCAACACTGACACGTTCTACATTTGTTGTTTTCAGCAGAGTCTGCAGTACGGTGTAGCAGTCGCTCTTTTCTTAGGCACTGCAATGATGTAAACCGGATGATGTGGTGGACCAGGGAAGTATCAGGGACAGAGATGTTCAGCAGCTGTGCTCTACTGTGAGAACAACAGCAGATGTATTGCAAGGAAGAAGTTAAATTCCCCCCCCCCCCCCCCCCCATGAGGGTATCTCACTGCAACAGCTGAATCCTGTTTAATTCACTATAAACAGTTTTGCTGTAATGGTTTTCCATATCATCATATGATCCCTTGTTTACCAGGGAAAAACGTCACCAGATTGAGAGTTTCAGCTGAATATCGTGTCACTTACAGAAAAGAAGGAAATATTAAGATTTAATTCATATAAAAAAGGTGTTATATAGTACATTACAGTGCAAGCGCAGAGCATAGTGAATGATATGTTTATATATTTCTTAACGTTCTGGAAATTCAGGAACATGCACACAAATTATATCTAAAGAGGAGTATATTGCTTTTCATAAATTTAGCGATATTTTCTTATCCATTTTTAAATTTTTTTTTTCTCGTAAATTGTCCATCCTCCGCAGTTGTCACCATCTCTAATCAGCCTAGACTTATATGCACTTTTTGCCAGTGTGGACCAAAGCAGTTTTTGTTCTCCAGGCCCCGTCCTTTACGTCCCCAGTTGCAGTAATTCACCCTTCTGCTTGTCTGTGCATGAGTGCAGCCTGGGAAATCAATTTCTCATGCCATCTCCTAATTACTTAGTTCTAATGTCTTTTTTATAAGGGAGCAATTGTGCCAAAGGCCTCCTCCTAAATCCTCGCCCTCTCCTTTACACACACGTATACGTGCACGTGCACAAAGTGTGTGCTCCATGTGTGTGCAATCTGTCACCCAACCTGCCAACAAAATCCTCAGTCCCCAGGGCTGCCATCTCCAAGGCCCAGAGAGGAGACTGGAGATACCATATTGCAAGACTGGCTTTCCAGTAGTTCCCTTGAGATTTCTTTTGGAAATCCAATCTGATCTGGCAAAGCAGAAAATTGTTAGTTTTATTTTATAAACACACAACAAAGTGTACCAAAATAGAACCAGGACAGGTTGGATTATAGGTAGACAACCCCACCCTACCCCTCTCTAGTCCTTGTCTGGTGTTCTCCCCATTGTTAAATCCCTACAAAGGTTTTCAGTTCAGTCCCAACTTCGAATTTCTTTAAAGAACCCATGACCTTTGGAACCGCCTGGCCCAGGATATGTTTTCCCACAACTCACATGTGCAGCAGAAAGATGAATGGTGTGTCACTCATTCCACAAGATGCACAGCTGCATAGTGCATATCTCAGGTTGGGATCAGGGCCCAGGAGAGCCCTTGCCACCTTAGGAAAAAGGATTGCGTGGACGCAGATGACTGCTGCTG
Organism: Arapaima gigas; assembly: GCA_900497675.1. Classification (NCBI taxonomy): domain Eukaryota; kingdom Metazoa; phylum Chordata; class Actinopteri; order Osteoglossiformes; family Osteoglossidae; genus Arapaima; species Arapaima gigas. The sequence continues at coordinate 1,316,974 of UFQX01000155.1, read as the reverse complement.
TGATGGCCTTCCCTCAGCTGCCGAATACAAGTCCGAGGATGTCCACTTGTCACCTCCTCCAAGGGGATACACCAGACAACATCTGAAACAATGGCTTTCATCGTGCCAGTCCATTTGGGACTCTGTGTGTGGGTGTGTGTGAGCTGGAAGCTAGGAATAACACCCAGCAGATTAATTTGTGGTTCCCAGCAAATGTTGGCTTTAACTAAGTCGTGCTTCTCCTAAACTTGCCAGTTTAGTAATCTAAGAAACTATGCACAGTAATTTTTTGTTTTCAAACTCTTATGCATCTTACCGCTTTTCTCTTTTCCAGATCGGCTACAGTAAAGTATTCCTGGGGTACTGGCAGGCTAGTCAGCTGGATGAGCAATGTCACCAACTCCATAGAAAGATTATCAGCTGCCAGAAAGGTAACACTCTGCCGTCCCTTTAAAAGCATAGAATTTGCCAGTTCATATAGATTTGTGGCGTTAGACTGGTTGCACCCTCACAAACATATGCTGCATTTTAAATGCTCAAACGTTAAATTTCGCATCCTGGCATCAGCCATTTTCGACGCCGTTCTGTTGAGGATGCATGCAGGTGAACAGGGTGTTATGGAGATGCTGCTGAACGTGTTGTTCTGCTTTTTCAAATTTTATTCAAAGCCATTCAGAAATTCGAACAATGTTAACATTAATTGAAACGCCGCACCGATGTGGAAGCTTGGCCGTTTGCTCTGTACGCCGACATTTGCTGGCACGAGAGGGACCTGCTTTACGATGTCTGCATTTGCACAGAGCTGCACAGTGTTTAGCAGCTGATGTAAATATTGTAAATTATAACGGCAGAACTCCGAGTGCTGTGTTGTATACCGGAATAACGCCCTGCTGTACTCATTGCCATATTGTATTATTAAATCCTTATGCACATTTAACCAAAGGCTTTTGACTATAATTCTGTGTGACTGACAGAAACCTACTTCAGGCTGTGTGTGCTAAACTTATTTGTGAGGGTATGTCTGTCTTTATGAGCTGTGGTTTCCTACATCTGTGGGGACATTTCTGATGATATTATAAGCCCTAAACACACCTTGTGGGTAGACCCCCCACAAACAAACTTGTGGGTTACCCTTCACGTCGTGTTGTTTTTAGGATGGACTTTGAAGTTTATTGCATTAAACAGGTACTTAGTGTGAAATCCCTGCAGCAGCTGCAGTGCGTTTTTTGAAATAAGTGCATCTTGTTTCTGTGCTGTAATTCATCGTAGTGCCAGGTTTATATGCTGAGGTAATGGCGTGTTGCTTCGGTAGTGGTGCGCAGCTGGCTGGTGAGGAAGCACATGCGACCCAGGGTGCCAGTCCAACAGAGGGATGTCAGCAAAGCCCAAGGCTTCCTGCGGGTGCCCGAGGAGCCTGGCCAGCTTGGCTACGACAGCCCGGTCATCCAGACCGCATCCAGCATCACTTCCGACAGCATCCACCTCTGCAAAATGATCCACAGCCCAGTGGGCAGGCAGGAGGAAGCACACACAAGGTGACTAAAAGAGTCCAATAAACCCAGCGCTGATCTTTCTCAGCAGAGCTCCCACTGAGCGAGTGCTGTTTCACTCGGTACGATGAGTGCAAGTTCACAGTCATCAGTAGACCATCCAAGTCCTCCTTTCCTGGCACAGTGCTGTGACTCAGAGCTGGGGCCAGGAGGACTGACCTTTCTAAAGAATTAAACAGTGAATGGGCACAGTGTGCTATGCGTGCCATCACCCCATCCATGGGCAGCCTGAAGGCACGTGGTGTGTAGTCCCAAACATTCTATACTTTTACTACTCACACCCACTGACCTCCTTTTGTGTTAATCCAGTTAAGAAGCAGAACTGGGGAGGCGGGGGCAGAAGGTGTTGATGTGCGCTTACTAAATGTTCATTTCCAACATAAGGAATGTGTGTGTGTGTGTGTGTGTTTTCCCCTAATCTGTGAATCATTTGTGACTGTTGGGATTTCTCTCAGGATCAGAAAGGTAAGACAGCACAACCACACCGCATTTTACTTTTGAAAATGTATTGTGCTCTACGTGCCAGATCTGTTTTTATCTGTTTTTATTTAACTGCTTTTTATTTATTCGTCTTAATTAGCTAGGAGGTACCTCAATTTTACAAGGCAGCTGTGCAAGAGAAATGCAATTAAACACTGGGGTATAAACACATTACCCATTGAAGGCTGAGATTTCCACTTCCTTGTTTGTTTTCTATCTAGAAATAGAGAGGACATCTGCTGTGGCTGCCACGGGGTGAACAGGAATGGCGGGGTGCTCACGGTGGGGTGGGTCTGGGGCAAAATTCTGTTGATATCATTCACGTCATTCTGACCTCGAGCGCGACATGCACCTCTCGCATGCGAGAACAACACAGCGTGGTTCTGCTGTACAGGGACTCAGAAACTAGAACGCAGTGGTGCAGGCTAGGGCAGATCCGGGCTGTTTCTCTGTCCAAAATCTCTCTAGGTTTAAGACCCCCAAGAAACAGCAGATGGTGGTCCCAGATTAAAAGACAGATATCAAACTAGAGAAGGCATATCATATTATAGCATTAGAGGAAGTAGATTAAACAATTAATACTACAAATAAGCCGTTTTTCTCATTTCTTTATTTTCTGCTCTGACACCCACAGCTCGAGCAAAGGTTTTGGACACGGAAGAAGAGATATGTTTTAGTGAGTTATGAAGTCTATAAAATATTTGTGATTAAAAAAAATTAGAATTATAATTAATGTAGCAATTTATTCAAATCCGTCCGGTATTGTTACCCGGATCCTATCCTGGAAGTGTGGGATGCCAGGCTGTGTGAGACCAAAGTGATGTTTCTTCAGTCTGAACAGCCACATCAGCTGTCTGGGGCAGCTTGTTTACAGAATAGGGAAGTAGAAGAAAAGAGGTGAAAAGAGAAATGTAATTATGTCCACATGAACAGCCTCATTGTTTCTGTGTTGAATAATGCATACTGGTATCTTTATGTCCTCCCAGGGATCCGAACAAGAAGGTCAGCGACAACAGCACGGAGAGGAGCCGCATTCTCAAGAACTTCTGCTCCAGCCCTGTGCCCCTACCCCTGTCTGTAGAGAGCTTGGTACATTCTGCCGCCGGCTTATCAATCAAGGCCCCCACCCAGCAGACAGAAGGGGGAGGTGGTGGCAGCGGCCTGTCGTCTCCACGGAAACAGCCTCCTCCCAAACCAAAGCGGGATCCCAGCACCAGGCTGAGCACCTCCATCGACGCTGTCAGCGCCAGCCTGTCTGTCTGCCCCCAGACCACACTTGCTGATGGTCAGTTTTTCCCAGTGGCAGAGCTCCTCACTTTTTGGATCCTTTGCAAATCCCTTTTTGCCTATATTTCAGTTACATAAAAGGGCTCGTTCCAATAATGAAAGGCACTTTGATCAGGTATAGAAAGGTTGTATTATCTTAAATACTCTGTGCACTCAGTCCCTCTGAATTTCAGGGATATTTTCTCTCTCTCTCTCTCTCTCTCTCTCTCTAATGCAGCACTTTCAAAACCCCGACCTCACAGCGATGATTACAGTGCAATGAAGAAGGTCCCACCCCCCAAGCCTATCAGGAGCCCCAACACCAAGCTCACAGGCTCCTTTGAAGAGATTTCAGTTCCACGAGCCCCTGAGGTGAAACCGGCCAAAACAAGCAAGAGTCAGGGACTAGTTTGGCAATCAGCCTCTGTCGACGGGCCACACCACTCCTGCCACTCCCAGGAGGAGGAGAGTGTCTACATTGAGATGGTGGGACTCCCGAAAACCACCTGTCTGCCAAAGGCAGATGTCCTCGAGCCAGGAGAATGTGTTTATGAGGAAATGAAATACCCCCAGTCTGATGAGGGAGCTACATCAATGAAAGTTTTACAGGCCCCCTCTGAGCAGTCATCTCCCCCAGAAGGTATGGAGACAAGTCACGTTGCAACAGAGCAGAGCTCTGGGGTTCCACACACCCAGAGCAAGAGTGGGCTTTCTGTTGTTCCGTCTCCCTTCCCTAACCTGCTGCCTCATCGACCACCACTTTTAGCGTTCCCTCTTCCAGTTGTTCCTTACTCCTCTGCCTTAGATGAGTCACCTCTTACTCCACTGGAGGTAAAAAAGTTGCCTGTCTTGGAGACAAACCTGAATTACTCAGGTCAGGCTGAGGGGGGTCCTCGACAGCGAGGTGAGTCTTCCACCACTCCTGTCTCTATACAGGATAGGTCAACCCCACCCCTCTCACCAGCCCTTGGACTGCCCTCTCTAGCTAAGCCCCCCCCCCCTTACAAGATCCCCTCTCACTCCCCTTTTGCGGGTGACACCAGTCTTCTTGCAATGACACGTGGTGCATCTGTGGCCAACTCCTCCAAAGGGTCTCAGAAAGGAACTCAAGGTTCAGCAGAGACTGCCTTGGGGACTGGAAGGTCCCCTTACTCCCCGGTGAAAAAAACACACCAGGATTCCCGGCAGCCGCAGTCTTGCTGTTCGTCCCCGTTGCTTTTCAACCCTGGCAATGTCCGACCGCTCTCCAGCCCCCTGGATGAGCTTTCCACTCTCATCAGTGCTGGACGTAGCTTACTCAAGAAGTCAACTAACGGGAGGAGAACTCGCGAGCCAGGTCAGTGTAGCCCTCAGTCTCCCACTTCTTCTCGACTTTGCCCTGTACCTTCAAATTCAACAGTGTGTATTTCTTTGCCTCATCCTTTTAGCTGTTTTATTTATGTTTTGCATGCCATTATTACCAAGAAAGGAAATCAAAAATCCACCTGCGCTTGCAAACTTAATTTCTAGTGGATGAAATGTGAAGGTGCGTGCCATGGCAAACGGTGGGGGATTGGAGGTAATGCCAGCCAAGTGGCAGGCATGAGCGGCATGGACCTAGTCTGTCTAGACCCTGGCAGTGAAAACTGGCTCTGTCAGAAAACATGGCATGATTAAAAAAAATTTGACTTCTTCTGTGCAATACAAAGTCATTATGTGGGCTGTTCAGCTGACATGAGGACAAAAACGGTTTCTAAACTTCTGTAAGTCCTTGGACACAACAGTGAACTTGTTTGTTTTTCTTTGGGTGCGAGGCTCATGTGATGTTTTACACTTGGAAATGTTGCCTTGGGTCTCATGAATTAGCTTTTCTCTTCTATATTTATAAACGCACTGCCCTTGATTGCTTTATGTAACTTCATAAATGTGGCACAGCACATTCTTAGCTTGTCACACAGGTTTAGAAGAGCATTTTCATACAACCCCAGCCAACCCTCTAGCCTTGCCAGTGGAATTGCCCACAATATTTCTGTTATACTTCATTTCTTTATCAGAATCCCGAAGCTTATTTCTACATTTGGAGTTACATTTACCTTCGAGTCCTTGAAAAAAGAGATTAAAGGGTAATGAATGAAGCCCCTTAATAACTCTTTGCACTGATTTATTATTCTTTGTTAAATTACCCCTGGGGCAGATTTTTTAATGTCCTTATCTTTTGGGAGAGGGTTGTTCATATTAGGCTGCAGTTCATAAAGATGAAATGCTCATATCTGGTTCTTTAACATTCCCGCCCATTGGGCTTTTGCACTGGTGGGCCCACAAGTTAGCCTGCCACACCCCATTAACCGCTGCAGTGGCCAAGCTCCACATTACATATAGAAAATACTCTTCTTTGATGGCTTCCACCACTATGAGGCCCCTGGGGTAACAGCCAGTCAACATCAGTCTGTAGCTGCTTATTGTCATTGTAGATACTTTCCGCATTAAGATGTCAGAATCCTTCTCCAGGTCTTCTCCTCTAATGAGGTGCTGGGCCTGGTTGTGTACTGCAGTGGAGGGCTCAGCAGGCAGCTGGCGGATCGCTCTGTTACTTTGCTGTGATGTAATTGGAGAATCTGTTTATGGAAATGTTTATATGGCCTTTGTTGTTGGGTGTTATTGCCTTCATGCAAAAAATATTTATGGAAAGCTCTCTTAAGCTCTGGGATTTAGGTTATATTCAGTACCCTATTAGGGCTCATGTCTTGGTTATTAAACCCTTCTTCCATCGGTGAGATAGCCAGGCAGTAGAAGAGCATGCACTACTCTTCTGTGAAGCCATCGGTTGCAAATGTTCTCTAAATAGGTTGGGACAGAAATCTTCATTCCCAGTTCCAAGGTCTCCTCTCAACATCTTTCAGGTTGGTGTTGTTTTATACTCAGTGCGTTCACTGAGTTTCAAAGTTGAGAGAAATTTAGCCTAGGTGGAATAGTAAGAAATGAGAAGGAGATGTGAAAATGAGTCTTCAGACAGCAGAGTTGCCCTCGGTGCTTTACTGGGCACTCTTCACACTTCTTGACCTAGGTTTTTATTCACACCTTGCATTTGAGTGCACAGCTTTGGATGGAACTCTGAAACAGTCCTGAAAGGTCGTTACACTCCGTGGCCTGAGCGGATTCTTCTCGTGGACGAGAGAAGGACCATCTCAAGTCGCTCTCTCGTGCCATTAACGTCGACTGATGACGTTTGGCGGCCAGTGTCACATTTAAATATTAATAATGTCATAGTTCCTGCTGCGCCTTGTGTGACCAATGAAATCAGTTTATATAGGACTATATTCATGTGCACATTTCCTTTCTGTCATTAACGCAGAGAGGATATTTGTCAGGATGATTTGACCCTTATTATGAATGAATGAAATAATTGATTTGTAAAAAAAGAAATGCTTAACAAAAGCAGTGTCTGCCAGAGGAAACAGGGCTAACTGTTGTTGATGGTGTGATAATTACAAGCAATGCTGCAAAACACTGTCGTGTCCAGACAGAATGCATTCTTCACTCCTTTATAGACCATTATCATTGTTTTTATATGATTAATGCCATTATGGAGAGGACACGATCCTATTACTGTTGCTGGAAGCTGCTGTCTGTAAGCAGTGCCAACAGGGAGAGCAGCAGGTGTAACAGTTTTGCGTAGGTGTCGACTAGAACTACCCAGTCCAGTGCAGGTGGGCGACAGAATTAGTTAAAATTAGGTCTGTGCTCGTGGGCGTCATGTCTGTGTTAATTGTCGTGAAAGACTCTGGGAAGCTGAACTCAGTGGCCTATTGCTGGTGCAGAGAGGGATGCCTGAACCTGCTTACTGTACAACCCGTGTGATGTATGTACAAATGATAGACCTTCTTTGCCTTTTAATAGATTTTCATTGCCTCACAATTAGCCTGTGAGATATATAAATCATCAGGGTTAGGAGAATGATGTTTTTGACTGAATGACACTAGATTTATATGTAGTATCTCAACAGGGTTCAACTCCAACATTAACCAGCCAGCTCGGCTGGATTCAGGTACCACCTCCCCATCCCCACGGCTACAGGACAACAATGCCAATAATCACCTCATCGGAAGTCCTGCCTCCATAGAGAATGGCAACCAGCTTCCCAATGGTAAGACAGTGCCACAATGGGGAGGGGAGTCATTTTGGATTCTTCCACATTCTTAATGTCTTGTCATCCTCAATTCATTTGAACTACAAGCTACATCAAGAAGAAAACACAAGAAATGAAAAATCATAAATGGAAAAGTAGGTACTTTAACTGTTGCCTATAAATCTGTGTTTCTGAACTTTAGATGATGATATCTGATGTTTTTTTTAAACCATACTGAAGAATGACAGTAGGAAGGATGGGAGACAAGGGAGATAAAGGATCTGGCAATGGACAGGAGGGAGGGCATGAAAGAGTGTAACAAGCTGGAGGTGAAAGACTCATAAGAGAGGGACGATTACAGAAAATAATTCTATTGACTGAGTATCTACATTTTTATGCGTGGCTAAAGTGTCCCCCACAAAATGAGAAATGAATTTCAATGGGTCATGAGTATGTTTTAGAGATTAAAATGTGCTCCCTTTTACCACCCATGTTCTATTATGATAAGGACTAATGTCCTCTTCTTTGTGCTGTTGCTGTCCAGGGTTGCTGGTGCATGAGGATCAATCCAATATCACAGCGTCACTTCACAGACATATGGACAGGCATCCCCATCAGGTAACCCGTAATGTCCACTTGCGAGCAGGTTTTGACTATGTGTATGAATTTTTTTTCCCCCAGAAAACACAGATTATTTCAGGAAGTTTCACAGCTGGTAACCTTGTTCCCATAGCATCATGACGAATTGCTACTTCTGCTAAAGAAACCAATGCTGTTCTGTGAAGATGATTCCAATTGGAATCCATCTCAACGGATTCTTTTCAGCAAACCGGCAGCTTTGTTGGCGGCCACCCTGTTAAGGCCAACTTTAACCAACGAAGGTGCATCCTCAGGTGCCGCTACATTTCATCACGTCAGATAAGCACAGTTTTGTAGATGCTGTGAACAACACCTCCTGGGACCACAAATATTTACTTCTTAACATCATTATACTTTTTTTTGAAAGTTGCATGTAAAATGTCTCCACCAAGAACACGTAAATTAAAAATTCAGTTTTGAATTAAGCTTTTCTGAGTGTCACACTCAGTCTTACAGCCTTACAGCGCAGGTTGCCCCCCCGGACACACTCTGACATATGAGACGGATGAAAAGCACATGACTGCATAGAAGTGGGAAGTAATCCAGCAAAGGTGATAGGGGAGGACGGACAGAGTATCCGTCTGAGCTGATAAGAGACTGTTACCTTCGGCACACGTTTCCCCTGGGCCTTAAACAAAGCTTTAATTATTTAATTACAGTATGAAATATTCACGTGGCCCATGGAAATATAAATACAGAGCACTGCAGAGCGCTGCACTGAAACCGGATGCTCAGAGCCTCTGTTATGCTCATTCTTCCATAATGCAGGCACCAGCATGTTCTGGCTTGACGCTCCTGTGACCCACTTCAGGGTCACCACATGATCAAACTATATGACCAGGGTGCTCTGAGGAAATGAGGGAAAACAGTATTTTGTACGGGAAACATCTGATGGACTTCCCCTTAAAAGTGCTTCCAGAGACATCTACATCTCCACGTAGGATTCGCTGAGAGGACTGACTAAAAAAAAAAATGCAGATACTAAGCAGAAAATTTTTGTCCTTAATTATTGATTGGATTTTTCTTAAAGTGTACAGCAGCCGGATGCTGAAATACGTCTGTGGCATCTGCGCTCCTAAGCAAACCCGTAAACCCATTTCTCATTTCTGATCAGTGAAGACAGTGCTGAGGTGGAATCTCAGAATGCAAATGCAAAAACCATGTTGCCCTGGATCGGGTCTCTCGAGCCATCTCCTGCGGGAGATGTATATTATGGATTCTGTGTTTATGCTGTAAATGGTCAAACGATAAAACAGACAGAAATGATGAATTTTGTCGACAGGAGATGGCTCTGGTCTGATCTGATGACATACCATGTGATATTGCTCACTACATTGTACTGCAAGGTTGGTAAAAGTTAAAGGAAGTTACAGGTGATCTCATGTTTGTTTTTATTTTCTCTCAGAGGGATCAGCTGAACTTCTCACCTTTTGGTGCAGAAGCCACTCTGTAAAACTCGGTCTCTCTTGGGATGCTTCCAAAGCTATGCAGATGGGGTGAGTCCGGCGTACTTCTTATTAGCCTTTCAGTAAACTGAATTATAAGGGTAGTTAATTCTGTGTGTGCCGAAAAACTACTGAATCTCACATTTTAACCTCTGTATTGCATGAGAACTAAATAAATTCTGTTACCTTAAATGTGTTTCAAAATAAAATTTTTGCACCTAGTTAATTTTGTTTTAGTAGTGTAGTGACCATCTGACTTTAGCTTAATGTCCTCATACATTCATCCTCTCAGCCTCCCCCCCCCACAAAATTATTGTTGGTGAGATCAAGTCCAGAAGCAGGGACTCATGAATGAAAGATAGTTGCTGTCTTTCCAGTTCTGTCCCCATTAGCAACGTATTTTGTTTTGCTAAAAAATATAATCTTTTTTCCCCTCTCTGTGGTGTTAATGGCCCCTTTAGTTTTTAAAACCTTTGTAGTCATTTTAAATGGTGCTTTTTTTTGGAACTTTTAAAAAGTGCTTTTTCCCGATGTTTGAAATGTTAATTCCTAAATGCACTATGGAGACCTATAATTTTCCTCATTGAAGGTAATAAATTTGCATGGTAGTTGTTGGCTGGCAACTGAATTCAAACTCAGCAAACATGTGTTTGCTCTAATAAGGCTCCAGTCAGAACACGGAATGAGGAGCGCGACTGTGAGAGCAGACGCCTCCCACCCGTATTTCCCACAGTCGGCAGCCTTGTGCCTAGACCCCACAGCCCAGCGATTGTTCCAGGACACACAGTCATTTCCATGCACAGATGGCTGTGTTTCTCCTCCAAACACCCACACCAACTTCACCGCGCGTCAGGCTCCGGAATGCTGGCCTCCGCTAATGACTTTTAATTTGGACAAATGTTCGAGGGGCATCTGCATGCAACCGGAAACACGGCGGACGAATTCGCGTCGGAGGAGGCGGCTGCATGGAATTAAATGGTGTGGAATCCCAATCCTTGGGCACCATCTAGTCCACCTTCTAGCAGAAGGAGACTATCTGAGGAGATCAGTGTGAGGAATAACTTTGCAGTGCTGCTCTATCCCTCCAAGTGGATTTACTGCTACACACGGTCAAGTTTGGACCAGCGCAGCAGTGGCCCCCTGGTCTTTAACAGGCAAGGCGCAGACCCCAATGCGGCGCGTGCATCGGGTTTCAGTCCACGTTTCCCACATTCGTTTTGGCGCATACAAAAATAAACTCCACAAAAAGGGCTGCGTGTGTAGCGCAAAGACCCATCGCTATGTGGGCGTATGTGGGAGTCCAGACTGTCTGTTACGTTACGAATCAAAACTAATTGAGGGAGAAATTATGCAAAACAGACAGTAGGTGATGCCTTTCATTCTACAACAACACTATCTAGGCTCCTACTAAAAATACATGCCAACGAATTCACTGTGTTTTTATTTCAGTCCCCGTTCATCAGTAAAGACTCTGGTATGTTTTTTTTTTTTTTTTTTTCCCAGGGAAGTTAGTGCATGAGAATTTGACACAAGCAGATTGTGTTTTTGTTAATCTTCTTATGCAAAAATCAAACGATGACCGAGGATGGCGATCTGTCTATGTGCAGACAGAGAGATTAGGCTGACGGGAGCTCGGTAGGCCCTGTCCGTGACATTAACTTAAGCCGCTTACGCTCTGCTGTGCTCTGCCTATTGCTCCGGTCCTTTCTGGTTCTGAGCAACACTTTCTAACTGTCCTCCAGGGCAGGGCTCAATGACCACACCTACCTGCATATTACTAACATCACAAACGTGCGCGTGCTTGCGCATATTTTACCGCCGTGTGTTTGTGCAGCCTTCCGTGGTGACACGCATGTCTCTGCTAAAGCGGAATAGGAGTGTGTAATGTAGAAATAACAGCGCCATAATGTATTATAATGTATTTGACCTTCGTCTGCTGTGAACACGCAAGAGAGCAAGAACAGCCAAGAGAATAGCTGACAGGCACATGCTCTGAGCGCCGCAGTAATAGCTCTGATCTCGGAAGGTGGGTGGAATCTGATTATGTTGAGCGGTTGGACAAGGAGGTGACCCACACTCACACTCTTTAAGTAAAACGCTAATCGGTCTGATTGGGCAAATCCTTGCATGTCGGTGTGTCCTTTAGCCTTCGCTCCTCACAGCTCAGCCAGTGTTGTTCACCTGTCAACAGGAGCGCTGTCCAGTTCCGCCATCTTTGCTAACTGTTGTCCTTGCGCACGACTGGCCTACAGACCAGTTCCTCTCCACCTCTGCTGAGGAACTCACTGTCTGAGCAGCTGTTCTCTCTGCACAAGTGGCTGCAGCTTTCGATTGTGGCCGGAGATGCAGTCACACCTACTTGCAACACGGAGCTCCTGGCCTGTTGAGCCTTTTTGAGTTTTGCGCACGTTGGTGCCTACAAAGTGTGGTCTGGTCGTGCGGGCACATGCTGAAATTCAGTGCAATTCCATCATATCATGCCGGCTCACGAATAATGAGAACATCCAGTGTGTTTGCAGTTTTTTTTTTGTTTCCTTTTTTTCCTTGGAGACATGCGTCTACTGCCTTAGTATTACAATCATACGTCTGTTACGTCCTCTCAGTTTTGGTCTTCCCAATAGAACGTCGGGTTCTTTTTCATGCCAAACATTTGGTTTCATTTGGCCTAACCCATAGTGTCTGTCTATCTATCTATCTATCTATCTATCTATCTATCTATCTATCCATCTATTTATCTATCTATCTATCATCTGGCTGTCTGTCTGTCTGTCTGTCTGTCTGTCTATCTATCTGGTCTGTCTGTCTATCCATCCATCCATCCTCCATTTGCAGTAACCAGTCATCCTGGTTAGGGTCACAGCAGTCAAGAGCCCACCCAGGAGTCACTGGGTGCAAGGCCAGGAGGGGTACATCATAGGTTTTCTATCAGCGTAGTTTTTTTTACTTTATTGCATGAAGTAACATGTCCAGATATGCTTGGCCTGAACTGTCAGTGCAGTAAAACTCAAAAAAACCTGTTTTTTTTCGCAGAAAAAAAGCAGCTTGTCTGATGTGGTTTTGGAATCTTATCTGCCTTCAATCAGTCAGCTGGTTCAGTTTAATTGTTGCAGGTAACTATTCAAAAGAAAGATTAGAACGGTTCGCAGTATTTCAGACTTGCTGTTACCCCGTGTTATTGGCAACTTTCTCTGTTGCAAATAGACAGTTTGCAAATTATTTCTTTGATTTAGTTTTGGTCATTAAGATTTTAGGCCTTCACGTTTGCATCATTCCAGCAAGTGGTGCATTTAGAGTCTCAAGAGTTATGAATTTCAGAAGGCGCTTTATTAAGTGAAACTGGACTGCTTAAAAAATTGAAATATCGCTGAACGCGCATCGTGTCAGGTGTTGTATGTGTGATTCTCCATCGGTTTCTCCTCCAACTGTCACGTTTAACTAAATAGAACGACGTCAAATAGCGTACAAAAAAACTCCAACAATAAAAAGTGTTTGTAAGAATGATTTCAAGGGGGCAGAGGGTAGTGTGCTGTAAGACCTGCTGTCTTTGGCGTGTGAGGTTGCAGGGTTGAGTCCCACCTCCTGCTGTAATACCCTATATTGCTCCAGTAAAAATGACCACGCTATATAAATCAGTACTATATTTCTACCTTAACATGTGTTACTGTGTAAAAAAGTGTCAGCTCTATGAATGAATGCAAGAATGTTCTTATTATGGAGCTAAGATTTAACTAAGGACAGAAAGAGGAAAAGGTAGTGAGTACTTCATCTTGTTAAAGATGAGACAGCAGATTTGACAGAAATATTAAACCTACAGCCAGGTTATTGACAGATGTTGATCCTCAGTATTAGTGGCAGTGATTTTTTTCCCTTTAGTCACCGCAGCAGTTAATGGAATACCTTCTTAGAACATTTGGACTTCTCTATTTTATAATACGAACTAGACGTTATCATTCGCATTGTCGACAACAGCTGCGTGACCACCTACAATCGCAGCAGTCTTTCTCAAAGAACATTCTACAAAGAACACACGCAAATTTATACAAGTATTGTTGTAACTAAAGGTTGTGTATCAGTCAGAAGCATCTTTTCTAATTCCATCCTTTGTTGACATGTTATCTAACAGCCCACCTGCGAGACTGTCTTCTAGTGGCCTCCATGTTTTTCTTTCTTTCCTCCGCCTCTCTTTGACGGCGCCTGTCTCGCACACTTCCGTCTAGCCTCAGCCTGGCCATCCTTCTCCCCACATCCACATGCTAAGGTCATGGAATGGTTCAATTGCTTGGAAACCATTTTTTTTTGTATTACACCATACCATTAGGCAGCAGACAGACATACTTCATAATTCGATAAGATACACGTTTCCCTGGCATTACAGCCAACTGCATATTGTATTCCGATTGCTCTTGGCAATGGAGGCGTAATATGCATCTATATGTCAGGCTGGCAGCAAAGAATATTGTATGATTTTTTTTTTTTTTTTTTACCGGTACCCCCCATACATACTAGGAAAAAGAAAACATGAACTAGTAACCTATTACAGGGTTCAACGCCTTTGTATTTCTACGGTGGTGTTAATATCTATAAATCAATTGACTTATGAAATGTTATTTACTTGATAGAACAACTACATGAAATAATTTTTCACGTGCATAATTTCTCCCGAGTTCAGCCATCCAGGCGCACCGGCCTGGTTGCCACGTTTATTTTGCAAGCGTTTTATGTGTGCGATTGTGTGAATGCGACACGTGAGCCAGGGATCGTCGTTTCCTCGTCCTTTTCTGACTGCTTTCATGCCTGCACGTCAAATATCTATGGATTGGGTTCGGCTGACAAGCAGCCGTGTTTGTAGAGCGCTGCATGGATAGGTGTTAACGCGGGACTGTGTGTGTTGTGGTTTGATTATTCTTGCACTCTGTGCTTTAAGTGCGACAGAGCGATGAATAAAACATGTTCTGAGATTTTCAAAATGGTTTTATTAAGGCTGCGCGTCGGGGCGGCGGGTTCCTCTTTCCTCTCTCCAGGGGTGCGATCCAGTCCTAAATTTAGTGCTGAGTCTCTGGGTCGGGGCGGTTAAAGAGGATCCCCGTTTGGATGTCGTGTACGTGGGGAGCCGCCGCGTTCGTGGGGAAGCTGCAACATCTCCTTCCATAGTGCTAAAAAGAAAGCGAGAGCTCATTTAGAAACAGTGTTTGATAAGACTGACGCTGGGGGTGTTAACAGAATTTTAAAAGAGGGGTTTTTCGCTCTGGAGGATGTGTTGGAGAAAGCTTTCCAAAGTATATTTACAGACATTTCATATGGGATTTCAAAGCTAGTTGTGCTGATTTGCTGGTGTCGTAAGTACTGCGTTCGGGCTTCGAAATGCTTTCTTTTAGCAGAAAGGATGAAGCTGAAGTAGTATGAAGAAACTTGCATAAAAATGAGCCCTTATTCTGTTTATGCTGAATGAATGAATGAATCCACATATTTTATTCAATATCTTCCATCCATTTATATAAATTGAAAATGTGACTTTCCAGGGGCAATTAAAATACAGAACACTTGCAAGTTGACAGAGTGAAACTTCAAGAATACCCCGCAAAGACATTTAATATGGAGACATATGGTTAATATATGTTTATACATAACATGACACATGACGACAGCTCCGTTTTCGGTTTGGCCGAAGCAGTTGGCATCGTTGCCCCCGTGTAAACAGTTGAATGTTTTACTGAAGTACTTCAGGGTAAGTACCACAGTCGTGTGCCGTGATTTAGTAGCAGCAGGGAGTGAGCTTGGACCGAGAAGATGCGGGCTGCCAGGCCATGTCCTTGGCCGCTCTTCCGCAAGCTCTACCCTCCCTGCGGTTTTCTTATCCATGCATAAATTATCTTTGAAATAACTGCTTTTGATTAATAGGCAGCCCTGTTTTCCAGGCTGTTACGTTGGCTGTGATTTGTGGAACAAGGTGATGATGACACCTAGAAGGTTTGCGTAGAGCGACGAGAGTGGAATCAAAATATAATTCACTTCTGTAGCTGCTGCGATTCAACGCTGTAGTTCCCTTGTAGATGCAAAGTAATATGTGTAAGTGCATCAGATGAAACCTCAGCAGTGCCTGCCTATTGTACCATGTGACAGAAGGTGAGAATCAGATGGATTATCCCACCCTGCCCCAAAGGAGTACTTCATTCTAATGCTCTTACTTTATTTGTATACTCTTACCCTGGTTGTCTTGTTGGACAAATGAGATATCGGAGTAAAATGCAAACTGTCAAAGGTGAGATCAGGATCAATGACTTGAAAGCAGCCCATCTATCTCTCACTGACATGGGTGAAAGTTCAGCCCAAACTGGGATATTCTGTCTCGTAACATTTTGGCGCAAAGACACTTATCTCTATTTTCCCCTGGAGGCGCAAAGTCATCTCCTAATTTCTGATGCACGATTCCAGTCTGAAGATGTGGGAATGTCACTCTTGTTTCAGTGTTTAATGTACTTTAATGTGATCTTCGTACCAACGTACATTTTTACGCTGTGGTTACGCTGCATCAAATTGCCTGAAAGAAATATTTCAGCTCTATCACGCTGTCCTGTTGAAAATGGCAGCATTTCTGTCACCAGTGCAGTTGTAGACTTCATTACATCTCCACTGTAATGACAACAGAAACGCTGCGCAAAAGAAAAGTGTTGTGAGCTTTTTTCAGGTGAGGTAAGTGTGTGTTTTGGTAGGGAACTGAGGGCTCGAGCAGAGAGTAAGGATTACGGGGGGTGGGGAAACTGCAGACTAGAGTGCTAGAGGGCGAGCTGATGGATGACGCCTCTTTCTCTCCCTTGTCCTCAGGGGATCCAGCAGATTGACACTGTCCTGAACTGAGAGCGCCACCCTGCAGGAACTGCTGATGCTGCACCTGTAATCTGAGTGAGGACCCAGGCGACAGAAAGCACCTCCTGCGTGGAATGGGCATCTTAGCCGTAGCACAGATCTGTGAAAACTGCTCAGTCCTACATCTTTATCTTAGAATGCATTGCTCACGAGGTCATGCTACTCCATGGATCGTCTGACTTTTTCTTCCTCTTACGATTTCCTACTTCCCACTTTTGGTTCCTCTTAGTGAGGCAACTGAACAGATGTGGGCTTCTCCTGGGTTCTCTCCTAGGTCCATTGAAATGCATGTCATGGGAAGGAACAAAGAAACACAGCAAAATTGGCTCTGTTCCTTGTGCGAAGGGTAGGTCTGGAGCTGAGGATTTTGAGATGGTGCAGTAGGCCTGAAACCTTCGTGCTCTGCCTCTCGTGCTCACACACAAAGCTCCAAGAACTATTTCCCCCTGGTGCTGCTCAATATCACCAACAGCATTAATCTCTCAAGACGTTCGTGTATAGAAATTTATTTTAAAGGTGCTTCCTAAATATGAAGACAGAATCTTAGGTTCAACCTTAGCCAATAGATACGCTTGCTTCTCAACAGCGATACATTTCAAATCAGTTCCAGTTTTTAAAAAGCTGGAAGCAGCATTCATCTGAAGGACTGTTCCTGGCAGAGTTGTACTGTGACTGTCTCTCACTTAGTGAAGGGTTGACCAGCTCTTTTATTACATATGTTGGTCCAATCTGCTAATACTGTATGCCTGTTACAGTAACCTGGAGAATTCACGTGCCCACGGTCCACACAATTCTAAACTGTATGAGGGGAAAGTTCACAGTCTAGATGTTCTTCTGGATCACATGAAATCATCCATCTCAGAAGGATTTGAGCGAGTTGCTAATTTGTGATAATTGAGTCTGTCCCTTAAGAGGATTGTTGTCTGAATGTTCTGAGTGAAGAGAGGGAAACAGGTGATTTAAGGTGAGAAGTAAGACTCGCTGGCCGGGGCTCTCCAGGACACATTCTGCGGAAGCCCTTTAAGAAGGTCAGTTCCCCGCAGACATCTGGCCATGGTTTTCAGTACAGCTCTTCAGAGAGCAGCACATCTTGGATGCGACTGTTTGATGTTTAATGTGGACTTCCAATTCACATATACTGGGATCTCATGTGGGGCCTCCTTGATGTCCTCCTGCCTAACATCTTTAGAAGACGGAAAAGCAGGAGGAAGTACGGTGCGCACTGGTTTCCACCGAAAGCTTGGAAGTCAATGCGAACGTTCTTCTCTGCCTGACTCAGACAATAAATAGCAGTGAACTAAGTGAGAATGCTTTAGCTATATTACCTTTTTCCTGTTCTAGATGAGTTATCGAAAGGCAGATGTTTACCTTGTCGTTTCAATATAATACTGAGTGGAGAATCCTTGAAGTCAATCGTAACAAGTCCATTTGGGCAAATGGTGCTAAACACACGTAATGGCTGCACAGCCATATTTACTTTGCTTGTACAACTGTGTTTGTTTTGCTGTTTTGTCAACCGGGTTTCTCTATCTTAGCTAAGTGTTTGCGTACCCTCAACGTGAAATCTGTGGTCCTGTCAGGGACAAAACAGGCTTAACGTTGGTCTGTCTTCAGTCTGTATGCTGTTCTTAGGGAGCGATTGTGTTGATCTCGCCCGGCTTCAAAAGCTGACTCCTGGTCACCTGAATGAAGAGTAATTTTTTTTTTCTTAAATCCTTCTTATTTATTACTTTAGTATTCATGGGCCACAAGAAATGGCCACTAACCCACACAGAGCTTTAACAAAAAAGCAATATTGATACTTGTGATGGTGTAGCCTGCCGATTGGGCGATATTGGTGATAACTTTATCTCTAGCACTTTGCATGGGTTCACTGTGCTACAAAGCAAAGTAAAATAAACTCGTATTTGAAGGACTATTGTTACATATAGCAATTTAGAATGATATATATTGACGTGTTGGTTATATTTGTCCCGAGGCGCTGTCGTGACGACACGTAGCCACGTTGTTTTATTGCTTTAAGACATGCGATGGTTAATTTATTGACTCTTAAAAAGCCATAATTTGTGGTTTTGTAAACACGGTGCGAATTGAGTTGAGGTGTGGCTGAATAATAATCATGGTTAAATAATCGTTTATAAACCTCCCGTTGGCATTTTCCAACTTTGGTGGCCAATTTGGCAGACAGTTTCAAGGATCGTTTTGATTTGAATGGTTTTGTGCCAAAATTATTCGGACATTAAGTCTTACGATTAGCAAATGCAGTTTTTATTTTTTTGTACAAAAGCAACACTTATCAAAAAAAAAAAAATCGCCACTGATCCTTTTTTAGTCGGTACACATAAGAGACGCCCTTAACGTGAGAGGACCCCTTATGTGCCATTTAAATAATGAGCCAAACCACATTGTGTATAAGTTGAAGTCTTCATTTTTATACGCGCTTGTTTTCAACTGACTTGTATGTGCTGAACCATCCGGCGACTGCTGGTGTCCTTGGCGCATCTCTCAGCGAAGCAGAGCTACGACAAGGGTTCCAAAACGCCGGATCTGCGGCTCACACGGCTACACAGAGAGAAGACCCACGAAACACTTTGTCTCTGACATGATCTCGCAACCAGCGCGTCAGACTGCTTTCTCCCTGTTTACAGATCTACAGCTTAACCGGTGTTGTGGGTTAATTTGTCTGTTGCATCGTTTACCGGAAAGTTCAGACGTCTTTGCACTCAGAAGAAATATTTGTTCCCGCTGTAATAGTGAACCTTGCCATCGCAGTACTGCATGAACACATCAGCTCAATCCTGTATGCCTTTGTGCTCGAGTTCTCCTGCTTCTTTCTTTTTGCCAGTTTTTATGCGCTTAATCATTTATTCATTCAGTCACTCGTTCATTTGATGTTGCCGTATTACATTTCAGCCACTCTGGGCGTTCAAATGTCCCTCTGCTGTATAACCCCCCCCCCCGTTGGCCCTGTGTGTGTGGTTTTGCACAGATTCTTCTCTCCGGATGAAATTGACCATCGATGGAGCTCTGTTCAGATATCTGTCACACAAGTCATCCCTTTACTGTCCGACATGTATGAGTAACACGCTACTTCTGAAGAACCTGTCCAATCCCCCTCCCCCATCTTTGCATCCTTCCGTCTATTTATTTATGTCAATTGTTCATTCATTTATTTATTTATAATTTGAAAGTATGGTAGCTTTTAAACATAAAGCATTTAAACGTAATTGTACGAACCAGTCAGTTGTGTCCTATTGTTATGCACCTTGTTTTATGCTTCTTCTTTTTTTTTTAAATAAATAAATAAAGGGATAGCAATAAAACACATATGAGTCCCACCTCTTGCCTGGCCCATTCAACCCAACAACTGAGTCTAATCCTCTTTTAGGGGATTAAGACAGTTCCTGCCCAGGACTGTTCTCTAGCAAAGTGGACAGACTGAGACTCGAGATCCCTGCGCCAGCCGTCCACTTGCATGTCATCCACAGTGGTTCTGTCCTCCAGCCTCCAGAGCAGCTGAAATCCCAGTCATTCACTGGCCTGCTGGGAAGCGTTAACTGTCCGCCCTGGGGGAGAAATCTGTAGGACCTCTTTACGCAGGCCGGAGAAAGGTATATAAATGTTTAAAGTCAGATTTGAGCGTATGCAAGTCGCACATTAACATCATAGCACTTGCATTCAGATTTGTCACATTTACCTTCACCTTTGCCGCAAGCGTCCCTGCATACAGCCGCGTGAGTCGTGTAAACTTGGGAAAACACAGGGGAGGCCTAAGCGAAGTGGGTGTGACCTCAGAACTACAAATTGGAAATATTTTCATCCTGCACCAACAAGCAAGGATATAAATTCCCTGTCTTGACTCCAGAAGCTGAGAACCAGAAAGCTCTGGAGTGAACCAGAACAAGCAGCTGGCGACTGGATGTAGTCCTATGGGCGGCAATTCCAGGAATTAAAACAGCAAGGCGTGTTCACGGGGGGGGTTGCTGTTTCTTCATTGCCCGACCTCGGCTGTCAGTGGAAACGGGGAGGGGTTGCCGTAGAAACGCTCGCCTCCACGTACCACCAGCGCGTCTACACGCTGCACGTGCGCACAGCTGTCCGAGGGGGACGACTCCTGGCCTGGATTGTCATCAGCTGTGCTTCATTCCTGCGCACTTTTCACATCTGTTCCCTCTGAGCGCGAACATACACTGTATATATAAACATCCACATGCGCACAGGTTTGCACTGCCTTTGCGCCTGATGAGAAGATTTCCTATTTCTTGCAGGGGTTTGGTTTGTTACTGCAAACAGCAAGGAAGAATGATAGGGATAAAATCTTCCCGCAAAATTAAATCAAATCTATCAAATCAGTTTTTGCTGTTGTGTTTTGATTAAGTCGGGCAGGTTGGGGTCTGCTGTCTCCGCACTGTGTGCACGTTTGAAATTGTCCTGGTGCACAAAGCCAACGCACCACGTCAAGCCCTGTCACAACCGAAGCCTCGTGAGATGTTACAATAACCTCGTGCTTCCACAAAAATTTATAAAGCATGTTTAACCAAGCGTGTCTGTGAAAACGCATTGCAATTACAAATATATTCCGTAAAAAATCTTTAAAATGGCAATTTTCACAGAATAAATATGCATATAAACCTCGCTGTGCCTGTCCCTGTGTTTGCATGGCCTTCCTCCCACAGCTGAAAACCAGCCATGTCTCGACAATGGGTTGCTTCCCATCTTCTGTCCTCAGCCCTAAAACTATCATATATACTGCGCAGCGCACTCTTTTATGCAAGGTAAGGGCACGATGTGTATCTCAGAGGCCGAATTTGGCGATTTTATAGGCAGAACCATTTATTATTTGCCGTATGTCTTGCAAAGAGGTCGTGCCTCCACAAGGTGGCTGTGACAGTTTACCTCATCCACCCTGGTACTTTCCTCCCCAAGCTGTCAACCACAGTGCATTTTCACTTCTGGATCATATTCTGTCCCTCACCCAAGCTTGGCCATCATGGTTCTCAGCTCTCCTTTGCTGCAGCCCCCCCCTCCCCTGCCCCCCCACCACCGTCACCCTCTGGTTTTGTTCAAAATGTGGGCACATCTATTTCTCAGTCCTCCTTCTTCCGTTGAAAAGAGATGAACATCTCCTGAGGAGGTGAGGAGGGAGCTCTTCCCGCGTATGAAACGAGAGCACCGAACATCATGGAGGCGAAAGGGAGGTGAGCCTCCAGGGGAGCGCTGCCGTGACAAGTGTTTCGGCTCCAACTTTAAATATGCATTGTGTATGAAGCGAGCTAATGTACTCGCAGCGTTCTTTTGAATCCTTGGAGACGAAGCTCAATTACAACAAACCATGTAGTCCGCGACGGTGAGGAACGCGCTGCTGAAGGCAATGCATCCCAAAGCGTGTACGCAAAACAACGGTTTCGCCTATATATTCGCCTCTCGTTCCACTGCTCCACGGGCGGGAGGGGACGGGTGCTAAGCAGTACAGACAGAGCGCCCTTGTGCGCCGCCCTCATGCCCACGCTTTGCAGCAAGTGTCTGCGACAAGCGGAACCCAGTGCCACAGCCGTAAAGAGGTGAAGAGTCCTAGTCCAACCGAAATAACCTGTGTCCGTTTGAGGAAAGGTTGCGGAATTTCACGCGGCAGCCGCTGTGGTCACAGGCAGTGTTTTTCTGCTCGACTTTGCCAGTGTTGGGCCTACAAACGGACGGGTCACTTTATTGCGTGAGAGAATCATTTAGTAAATCCGTCTTGTAAGTTAAGTTTTAACAAGGTCACGCGACTAAAAATGCTAAAATGCTAAAATGCAAGTCGGGGTTCATCGGAAGCAAATGGAGACTGCGTGTGCTGGTGTTTAAAGGAGAACCGATGAAGTGGCGAGTTTATTACCCTCGGTCGGTTTCAGACGTCTCGCCGTGTTGAAAAAAAAACACAGTGGTGAAGCCAGGGCAAAAAGCGCCGCCCCTGCGGCAGTTCGCACCTCTCAAACACAATGTGCTCGAACCAGGGGTTGCTTCTCAATGCAAACGAATGGCAAAAGGTCACTGCACAGAGGTCATTATATATCGTGCTTTGCATTGCAAATCGCCCTGCTGAACTGCCCTTCCCATCGAGCACCCAGAGCCGGTGTGCCGGTGGGGTGGTTCCTCTGGACAAGTCGACGTTCACATCCATAAAAGTATAAAGAGAACCCGCTGCCTTTGGGAATAATTGTGACACCTGGAGGAAAGCGTGAGGAGTCCACTGACCGTACTGAGAGCTCAGCTCCCCCCCGTTTCGGGTGGGACGGGTGGTATTCCTGAACAGGGCAGAGATTGAAGAAGGCTGGGGGGGTGGAAGTGGTTCCCTCAACAAAGGATACACCACATAAATATACATGAATTTGCATTATAGTTTTTTTTTTTTTAATGAAAGTTTCACTATATTCAATAAGTCCCCCTAGGATATGGTTCTTATGAGTTATTAACCTTTGCTGTCTCAATCCCTGAAAGCAATATTCATTTCTTTACGACAGGGGCACCGTAGCGGTTAGCGCCGCCTCCTTGAACTCAAACAACCCAGGTTCGAGTCCCGCCGAGGGCTGTAGAGCCCTTGGGCGAGGCACTCACCCTGAGCTGAGTAAAAATTATCCATCCGCATGAATGGATATATCATTGTAAGCAGCTTAGTGCACCAACCTCCCTATTTGCTTGGGAAAATGTGTCAACATGAACAACAACAATGTATGTCTACAAAAGAGTCTGGCGATTGCTTATTTACAAATGTTCAGTATCATTTCTGAGAC
This sequence comes from Arapaima gigas, assembly GCA_900497675.1. Taxonomy (NCBI): domain Eukaryota; kingdom Metazoa; phylum Chordata; class Actinopteri; order Osteoglossiformes; family Osteoglossidae; genus Arapaima; species Arapaima gigas. The sequence goes on along the minus strand of UFQX01000155.1, from coordinate 1,293,876 downwards.
TGAATCCTTTCGCCTGGTTTCATCTACACTCTCGACTGCCAGAAAGTCCCAGATGACTCCGGAAAAGGCCTTTCACTTGAAAAGATTGATCTGAATCCCCCGGTTGTAAAAACACTTCCGATGAGGTTTTTTAAGTTCCTCTGGTTCAGAACGCGACGTTTAAAAAAAGAAAATCCAAATTCGGGTTGGAGAACTGCTGCCCGTTTGATCTGTTCCGCAAACCTACAAGGAGGAGAAGGTCAAACAGACTTCTCAGCGTTAGGCCACAGCGATGAGCTGAAACTACGATTTGCTCTGAAGTTATTAAAAGCAGAGACGAACGGAGGAGAAGCAGGCAGCAGAAGCAAGTTGAAGACAGCTGACCCTGATACAGAGGAAGGAAAAACCTGCCCGAAAATATAATCACCTTGTATTCGCCCTGGTGCTCATTTCAACCCGCAGAAGATGTGTGACACGTCTGCATTAGGCACGGGCGAGGGAACGGATTACGGCTTCTGTGGATGCAGGAATTGGGTTTTAACCCAGCGTTTACCGTGTGTCTGAATCTGGATAGAGTAAATTAAGCACAAGAGCTCTGCACTGCTCAAGCTTACAGTGTCAGCATCGCTGAGAACGGAGCCCCATCAGCGCAAATCCAGCCATGAGCCTCACAGAATCACGCAAGCAGCCAGGCGCACAGCTCAATCCTCCGAACGCCTGAGCCGCAAGGAAACAGCAGTCCATCGCATCCGGCCCACAGCAGATCAACGGCGCATCTTTGCAGCATCGCAAAATCCCCCCCAGGGTCAGCATGCAAAAGCGCACACATCTGCACGTTGGTCCCTCTCTTTCAACGCATACAGAGGTGTCTTCTGGGAGTCTGGGGGGTGGGGAACTTGTGGCCTCCTCTGCTTTGTCACGTTCAGGTCGTTGCCAGGGTTTCACCTCACCGTCCACTTTCAGAGAGCACTTTCACGTCTAGGCCGCCCCGCCCTAGCAAGCACAAGTTAAGGAGCCTCACCTCAACCCACAATGTGTGTGTGTGTGTGTGTGTGTGTGTGTGTGTGTGTGTGTCTGCACGGTTGTAAATACACACCGTCCAGGTTCCTGCGGACTGTTGAGGACAACAGCTGACGTGTCAAAGAAAATCAGTGAAAACACGATGTGTTCCTTTTAAATCATGTTTCATTTTTTCCGACAGTTTTGCCGCTTCATATTTTCCAACACATCAAAAACTGTTTTTAGATCACGAATTTCATAGAGAACCCCGCAACGGACTGGCATCCCGGTCACCGTCACCCTGAGCGCCCAGCAATTCCAGGGCTGACAAGCAGCTTGTGAAGAAACCGAATTTGATGACGAACATTAAAACGTTCTGATGCATAAATAATTTGCTAATGATTTTATCGTTTCCCGTGTTAAGAGCATCAGCTGCATTTCATTGCATCAGCTTCTATAAAGCGGCGCGTGTGAGATTCGTCACTTTTCATGTATAAAATTGGTTCTACAGATTCCTTCCTGCAGGTTCTTTATTTAGAAGTCCTACTGGAACATATTTCCAGGACAGTGAAACAGTGTTTATGGTTCTGTTTTGATTATTTGGGTCTCTGTGGTTTCAACAGCTGATCGTTGCTGATTCGCTACTGCAGTTTCCAGGGGTATTTTGTTTGTCACAAATTCCTGTATCATGTGGAGAAACGACAAGGATTTAAAACGTTAGCGGGACTGTTCAGCCCGACAGGAACTACGGATTCTGCGGAGAGAAAGTCTGAGATTAGAGGAGTACGTCTGAAATCGAGGTGTTTAAACGGCCTCTTTAAACTTTGTAATTAAACCATTACGGTTTCTGTTCTGGTGCTGGCTGTTTATCGCCGGGAGAAACGGTCACTGGCGATAACTACGAGACCCTGACGTATTATTTTCCACTGAGCATTAGGAAGGTTTGTGTGGTTGGGGTAATGTGACAGTAAATCTGACTGATGCAGCTTTGCCATCAAAACAATTCCTTCTGTGGTTCCTTAAGAGCCAAGTGTAGGAGTGTGAAGTGAATTGAGCAACAGCCCTGCTTGCTGGGATGGTTATGGGCAGTCAGATGGGTTCCCAGGGGTCGGGGGGGTGGGGTGACAACGGAGTAGAGATGTTGCTCTATGTCTCTGGAGGAATTAGAAACAATAAGCACATTTCTAGCAGAACCAGGGGCCCCACTGACACATCAAAATACACCAAGCCCAGCCTACAAGAGGATGGGCAGAGCATCCGAGCGACGGCATGCCACACACAGTCCAGATGTAGGTGTTTACTTGCTGGAAGTATGGTGTGTGTGTGAGAAACGGAAGCGCTCCGGGGCTCCTTCCTTTGTTGCTATTTCAGTGTGCTTCGGATTGTGGTGAACAGGTTCACCGCTGAACATACTCATCTACCCAGCCACACTGGACCTGGGGTCCTGCATTGTTCTTCGGATCCCCACAACCATCTGATGAATGTATCCTCTCACTGGTGGGTGGTTCTCCATCCCACGTTCTGGCCTCCGAATTAACAGATTAATATAACATAAAACAGCCATCGGTGCCACTACGGATGAGAAAGGACAGAGCACGATGGGAGATCGTGACGTGCTGGCTGTGTCTTCTTCATGTTCCCCATGTACAACATCCAAGTCAGAGGTCCCACCGAGCGTCCGATGCGTTTCTTCCCGTGTCAGTGAAGCCGCGCCGAGTTACAGTGTTCAAGTCGCTCACATTTTTAATCCATTTATTTAGAGAAAATATACTTAATGCGTCAGTTTCCTTTTGTCTGCTCACTTTCAAAGCGCTTGATGATAAAAAAATGATGAACGGTTGTAACGTCATTTTTATCGCACTGATACATCCTTTTACAAAAAGCAAATCAAGGCAAATTGTTTCCAATCGTTGAAAATTTTTCACACAAACAGTGTCATCAAAGGAATAAAAATGAACTAAGTTGATGCTGGAAAACATTCCTCTCCCTGCCTTAAAAGCGCAATATTTTCTGCCTGTAAATCACTGCAAAAATAGGTACGAGGGCACAAACTTGCGCAGTAATTCAAACTATACCTATAAATTACAGCTTTCTTTTAAAATATAGTTTGTTTTTATGCAATTTATAGAAAAAATAATTGCACCCCTGTAAAAAAGAAAAGTTTAACGGCAGTATGGGGAGTAGTAAAACTCGCGTAAGAAAACAGTGACACGGGGCTGTGGAGAAAATGCGTCAGAAATGTATTAAACATAATTTGGCCGTCGTGTGAAAAACCGCCAACTAATTCGACAACGTGGGTATTATTCTGACAGAATTCAACGCAGAGCCAGACGGAGCTACAAAACAATGAGGAAATGTATTGTTTATTTTTCCTGTTATTTATAGGACATTTTGGCACATACAGAGTGCTTTATAACTTTCTGCTAACGTTAAGGGTTATTTTTTTAAAAAAAACTCTCGTGGGCTGTAAAAAAATGTGACTTTTGCTCAGACAGAAATGGAGCATCAGCTCCAGGTTTTTGGCTGAATTCCTTCCACTTGCTTTCTTCATGAGGGCAGAGCAGGACCGTTTGGTTTGGAAAACAAACTACTTTCGACACCATTTGACTGTTTTTTTTTTTTTTGCCAAAGCAGAAGCTGCGATGAACAGGGTGGGGAGCAAAAGAGAACTTTCTAGCTGCCAGATAAGAGAGTTTTTTCACAGTTTGAAAGGAAAACTGCTGAAACAACTGAACAAAACATGCATGTTCACGTGTTCCTGAACACGAACATCTGCCGATTATGTCGGTTATGGCTGTGACACCGATGGGCCGACATGAAACCTTCAGAAAACCACTGCTTTTTTCAGGCTGTTTGAGAAAATACTTACGTTTGCAGTAAGTTTAGAAAAGCAGGGAAATATTCACACGCCATCGTTCATTATCGGTAACTGCCTGCTCTTGTTTGGGGTCCTGGTGGTCGGAGCCGGACCTGGAACCATATGGCGCAGGACGGAGTCCAGCCTCATGCCCCCAACCCGTCACAGGGCACGTAGGGGAATATGTCCTCGATAAGTGAAATAAACCCCTCTTTTGCAGCATGGTCATCTTATTGGGCTGTTTCTTAATACAGATGAAACAGTCAACCTCAACAAATAAAGGTTCATGTAAAGAATGTAAAATGTACAGAGATCCTGTAAAAAAAAGAGAGGAAAAAAACACCTCAAATCCACACAAAGCATTTTACGCTACGTGTGGCAATGGACAGTCCCTGGGAGGCAGGCTCTTGCGGCAACAGAGCAGACCCCCCACCCCACCAGGCACACTCACCACCAAAGTCTCTCACATTGCTACTAAGTCTTCTTCTCATTGAGTCCTCCTTCACCCTTTGACTCCTTCTAATTTGTAAAGAGCTCCGGGCCGCGGAGTTATCGCTTTTAAAGTTCTATCTCCGAGAAAAATGCTGCATCTCTCCTGCACCCTAGATGAAAGGTTTGCAGTAAATCCACGCTTCACTTTCCATGTGGACGTATTATAGATGAATGGATGCAATGCCCGACGTTATGCAAGAACAGGCACTTTGGAAGCCATTGAACTACGTTCCTGACGGGGTTAAGGTGAAGAATCAGTTTGTGTTTTACTCTGGTGATGGGACCATTTTTACTCAGAAGGCTTTGGTGGAAAAACAGTCGGTGATCAATGTGTTTGTCTGTCTATGCGAAACGTTATTTATTTAGACCCGTTTACTCATAAAAATGTACGATGTGTCAATTCTGTAGTGCTGAATTGAATAAATACTACATAATTGTGAACATGTTGTCTTGCTTTATTGCATTTCTCAACGTACCGGAGATGGTTCGCTAAAAATGAACAGACTCAGCACAAATAATTTTCCCCCCTAAAGCGCATTGCCGACGTGGTGAACCCGAAGGCAGATATGAGCAGGAAGGAAACAGAAGCCCACTCTTGCTACACAGGTAACCCTGACATCAGCCTTTTGATGGACTGTTTTAAAGCCGAGATGTTATCCTGAGGAACAAGATCGGTGCTGCTGGTCGAAACCTCCTGTTGTAGACGTTATTATAAAGACAAACATACACAGCTGGTTTGGAGGCAGTGTACGCCCCCCGGGAAGGTAGGAGAAAAAAATTAACACCACTTTTACGAATCCTTTAGAAACATCAGAAATGTGTGTGTGTCTCATGGTGCCACCGAAGCACATTTCTGTTGTACACACTTTAGCATTGTTAACTTATAAAAGTGTTAGAATGAAGGTGAAACTGAATCATGGAGGTGGTCACCAGTCAAAGCCAGGAAACCCACGTAATCTGGTCTGCTCCAGTCCAAACTAACATGGGATCACAACCTGCAAGGTGTAGTTTGCAGAGGTGATGGAGGAGGGTCTTGATGGCCTCTGGCAAATGGTTTGGCTCACCAGGATAGCCAAGATCCATCCTGAGCTTTGCCGAGGAAGGCTAAGGAAGTATTGACCATTCCTGGGGAGATTGCTGAGTGCTCCGAGGAACTACGACTTTTTGATGTTGCTGGTGATTAAAACCTAACATTTCTCCTCCAAGTCACATTGGTGGTGAGAGCCTTCAAAGTGGTATTGCTACAGGGAGGGATGAGAGTCGCCTGGAGATGTTAAAAGCACTGGACAGTGTTGGGGTCACAAGCCTCGGCCTCCATGGCAAGGCTTTCAGCTAGCATGCTGGAAAGGAGACTCTGCCCAAAATCTGACATTAAGGAAGAACAATGTGGATTGACTGTGGAACAATGGACCAGCTATTCTCCTTAGTGCAGATGTTTGAGAGAGTATGGGAAAATACTGACCCAATCTACATGTGTTTTGTAGATGTGGAAAAGGCAAGCGCGGTGGGACGTACTGCAGGAATATGGGGTTCTGGTGTTGCTGAGGAGCTCTAGCTATTCCCTCTTTAAGGGCAGTGTGCACCGTGTTCCTTTTGTTGTTATGTTCCATGTGGCCGTGGTCGTGTTTCGTTTCCACTCTTTGTGAGACTGATGGACATGATATGAAGGGGCAGCTGAGTTTTATAGGCTGTCAGTAAGGGTGGCATCTCTGCTGTTTGGGGTTCATGTTATCTTTTTGATCTGACTGTGACCTTCAACATGCACTGCAAAGGTTTGCTGCTGAGTGTTTAAAATCTCCACCTCAAAGTCTGAGGTCACAGTCCACGTGCAGGCAGTTCAAGTATCTTGGGGCCTTGTGCATTAGTGATGTAAGAACAGAATGAGAAGCTGAAAGATGGACTGATGCAGCGTCAACAGTTCAGCAGGTGCAGGAGTTATCTGTCTCGGTGAAGCAGTAGTTAAGTCTTTGAAAAAAGAAACTTGGAATAGAGTCGCTGCTTATGCCGAATGAGAGATGGCAGTTGAGATGGTTCATGCATGGTGTAAGAACGTCCTGATCAGCTCCTGCCGGAGTTACACAAGACGTATCCCACTAGGAGGAGACCCAGGACACAGGAGAGATTAAACCTTCTGACCTACCTGGGAACACTTGAGGATCCCCAAGAGGAGGTTAAGACTCTGGCTGGGGGAAGAAAGGTTTGGGCCCATGTGCTCAAGATGCAAACACCCCCACCTTCACTAGGAAAGGTGAGATGCACCTTGTATTACAAATAAATTCAAAAATAGCTATGTTGTAGTAGAAAAAAATTCAACTGGAAGTGTCCTTTATGGACATTGTGCGGAACTTGTCAAAATCAACAGTCTACTGTATTAATTTATTTGTAACCTAAACTAAGTCAAAGATTCGATTTTTCTTTATCTTTGTCTCTGCCGTTAAATTATTGTAGTGTCACGCTTTTCAGTTTCGCACCACTGTCCCTGTCGACACTGGTTCTAAGTGCTGTTAGCGTCTGTTTTAAAGTTCTACCCTCAGTACAGAAGAAATATATAGAGAAATTTACTCAGCTTTACACGGTCATCATTGTTAAAAAAATGGAAACACTTTCCAGCTAAACGCCCGAATATCAGACTTGATTGTATAATTCAGTCGCATTTATGAAATTTAGTCTGCAGGGATACTTTGCAACGTTATGGATTTGCATCTTCTGCACAAACCATACAAGAAGAATGTGAAGGGTCACTGCAGGGCACTTCATACACCTGCATGCGAGTCCAGATTTTGACAGAATATTTTATTACCGGCCAACTGAGTCCCGACAACAACATTTAGAGGCTTTTCCATCCCTTTGTGTCCAACCAACCTCATTGACCCCCACCTTCAGTTCAACCAACCCTCTCTCTCCCGGCCCTCTGCCCCCATGAGGAAAGAACCAAGGATTTCAGGCTCATCTGATTTATCTCTGTTTTTACGCTGCTGGAGTTGAGGTGATTTTGTCCAGGGTGAAGGGTCTTCCATGACCATATAAGAGAATGTCCAAGAATTATGAGCCTTGGTGTAATTGCACTTTAACTGCCTCCTGATGCCAAAATAATAAGAGTGGTGGGCCAAGCACCCTGGCCCCTCTCCCTTTCTATCTCCAGGCCTGTTTCTAGGTCACCTTTGCAGTAAATTTTCTTTAGGTCTAACTTCAAAATGCCTCTCCCTGTGGGGCAGCATAACCTCAAAGGTGTTTGACCTAGATTAACCTCGCTTACCACAAATATAAGTTTACTGAGTCCACAGTGAAGAGGAGTGCAGAAAAGCGGTGTGGAGGAACAGTACGTTAGCAAACAAACAAAAAAGATTTAGTGATTTTTTTTTTTTGTAAGGAACTTTTTTTGCAAAAAAATCCTGCCTGTAAGATGTTTCACCTTGGATTCTTAAACTTCTCAACAGGCTTGTTCATGGAAACGCAAAGCTTGTTTTAGCCTCGCGGTGTTAAATGAAAACCCTCGAGTCTTCGCTGTAGGCCTTCAGACCTCGAAGCCGTTGTTATGAGGCAGCAGAAACCAAACCAAAGTGGGGATGTATGACCACCAACTCTGTGCCAGTCCTGCTGTAATGCTGAAGACCCCACAAGAAGAAGAGGTCACCCTTCACCCTGCTCAACAAAACACTGGGATCTAACTAACTATATCTAACATATAAATACTAAAAACCAACTCAACAACTGCCACCTGAACTTAATGAAATACTTAAAGCATTTTACTATAAGATGTTTACTCTGCCAATGTTTGAGGTTGAAAGCACAGAGCCCCGCCAGCTTTGGATCTTGGTTTAAACGGAGGAAGAGTGAGTGGTCTAGCCATCCAGCCACAAGAGGAGTTTACATCTTGAGCAAACTGTGAAGATCAGGGCTGCTTTTGAAGAATCTTGGTCTGTCCTACATCAGTTCAGATAATGGTGGGCTGCCCCCCCCCACTGCCCACCCCCTGCCGTCCATCGCACATATTGGATTTAAAAACTCTTGCCACGCCGGGTGGGTGGATTGAGATACAGTTTTGAAGCTGCACCTTTTTTTAAATGTAATACTTTGCAGATGTGTTCACGTCCTGTGATAGTTTTGGGTCACGGGGGCTGGAAGCCATCCATCAGGGTAATGAGTTCTGCGTTGTCTTGAAATGGGGGCAGAGACCCAGGACACGCAAAGGTTACTTGCGTGAAGATGCTCCACATCCAGGGCGTTTATCAGCAGCTCCTCCGGCTGTATTGCTCACTTGGAGCCATGGCTGGAGTCGCGTGGATGACGCAGCCATAATTTTTCTCCTGTTCATCTGCCACCACGTGTCCAGCCGACAGCTGTACCTGCAACGGGAAGCCGTGAAAACGGAAGAATTTCCTCACCTATAACATTTTTTCCCAACGTGCACGAGCAACACTAGTTGAAGTCTGAATGAATGAAGTCGTGAAACAAACGGCACTGTTTAGGTTATTTTGTTTTGTTTCTGTGTAAGGTTATTCTTCAGAGGAAACCATTAGAATCAGCTTTTCCTGCAACTCTGCAGCAGAAGGTGAAACCAGGACCAGCTGCTGCTGTGCCGCATGGGGAAACTCTGATGCTCGTGGGGGGCAACTTGTTGTCTTCCTGTCACTCTGTCTGCTTCTGTCATTTCAAGTCATCGCAATATGTTCTGCTGAGCTGAGAAAGGTCACCTGTACAGGATGCGGGTGCTGGAAAGTTTGCGAAGCGTTTAGAATTTTCTGGATTTCTGCATAAATTTGAATGTCATCAGTCTTTCATCCCTTTATCTGTGAAGCTCGTTCTCTGTTTTTGTTTGTTTGTTCTCCGTGCGCAGCTTTGTTTTTCAAGCCAACAATTTGGCGCACGGGCACTTTACACCCTAAGTGAGCTTTTGCATAGTCAAACAGACACACACACACACACAGAGGGTGGATGTTGAGATGAGTTGTTATGTCTACAACACAAGTACTCACTCGCTCTCTCTCTCTCTCACTCACACACTTCATCACACAGTTCAGAACTACGCAGGTAGATACGCCTAAAACGCATCAGATCTTCAGTCATAAACACACAAAACGTGAAACTTTTTTCAATTCATTTATTGATCAAAATGGTCCGGCATGAAATGTCTTTGTTAGGAAAAACGTATGAACCTCCAGGGCTATCGGCTCAGGGATGACAGTCTGGTGTGAATTTGGGTGGTCCCACGCTATGGAAAAAAACATAAACCTGAGTCTTCTCTACCAAATCCTGGTCTTGGCCACACAGTTTCTGAAGACATTCCATTCCTCAGGTAAAGGAGATTCCTGGTGTTCATCGACTGACCCTCTGATCCAGCTCATAATCCTAGACGTTCGCATACTTTTTCTGACAAACGCATTTAATGTTGGACTAACAAACAAAACATTTTGTGCGTTTTTTGTTTTATTGTTACTTATTGCTATTATTATTTATTATTACAGGTGAAGACCTCATATGTTTCAGATCAAATCTGTGCAGAAACGTGGGACTGAGAAATACTTTGCAAGCGCCTTTTATTGCAAAATTTATTGCTTTTATCAAACCAGCTTTTGCAAATATTGCACAGTGAAACCACGCAAATCCGCAGTTATTACACCACCTATTTCTTAAATATGTTCTTCACAGATGTTCTCACTGGAAATTCTTAGAATGCTTCTGTTAAAGCGATCCTCAAGTGTCTTACAGCCCTGCTTATGGTGGCCAAGACTCCTCAAGTTCCTCGTCATGTTTCCTGCTCTCGGTGCTGCTTATAAGATGTGAAGGGTAAGAAAAATGTTCCCCGGTGTCACAGAGAAGAAAAGTAACAGTGTTCTTAAGTTATAGAAGTGCGTACTTTAAAAATAACTGTAATATACAAGTGGTGCAGATTTTACAGCGGCGACAATTATATTGCAGCTTTAAAGCCAAGTAGCACGGATGACTTACAGTTGCCAAGGAAACACGTTACTTAAGGTTGTTCTCAAATGAAAGAGGTAGTTTCATCTTTGTGCATAAATTTAAATAATTTTGAACTTGCAGCATATATATATATATTTTTTTAACGCTCCGCAGGAAATAAGGGGGGATTTTGGTCCAGCAGAAATCCTGCGGTTCTGTTGTCTTGACGGAAACATTTGTTGAACCCGCTTTTTTCCTTAACTGTCCCTTGTGTTACTTTATAAACGTGTTTCTGATGCAGCTACCTGGTCTCATTCAAAAATTCCCAAGACTCCTCAGTGGGCACCATGCAGAGACCTCAGAGTTTGTATTTGTCTTCAGCTGCGTTGTCATCCATCCACGCCGGGGTCATGCCAGGTGAAAGCCTACAGAATTAGGCTATGAAACTAGCCCCCCCCGGATGGGATGCCATTTTATCCGAGTCGACGTTGTTTTCTATTTACACAGCTCATTCACTATATCCTTCCTCTTCTTTTTGAAAGTGAAATACTGCACAGTTAAATGATACAAAACCTGTGTGAAAAGGGTCTGTTAACATAAAGAAAACATCTCTTTGGCTTCCCCTCCCTGTGGGACCGGCATACTGGTGACTACATGTGAGCAGCGGTAAAAACCAAGCAAGTAAAACAAACATGTTTTAGTCGTGATTTTCACTTCCCTCTCTGGGGAAAAAGCCGTGTGAGGCCTCTGGTTGCTGTGATGATAGACTCCAACTGTGTTTGAAATGTCTGAATAACAAGGAACCACGTGGGCCCCTGTTATTGTAAAGGAAGCTGCTCGTGGACTGGTAACCAGTGGGTTACGATCAAAACATGCTTCCCTGCTCCTGCACTTCATTCCCAGCTCTGAACCCACCTTCTTTAGTGAAGACACGGGCAGTGCTGGCAGCCTTTGGGCTACGAAGGTCTTCGGGAAGGTTTTTTGTCCATTTACTCAGTCCACTGACTGCACTTGAGGAGCTGTGGAAGAAGGTTGCAGCTCCAGGCGAAATGGGAATTACCAGTGTGTGAAGGAGAAATTGTTGCCAGGATTGCTTCGTATGAAGAAGAGAAAGATGCTCTCGTGACATTCTGGATGCAAGATGTGCACTTTGTATAGCTTCAAACAATGGATGTATAAAACCAACACTGGTTTCCAACATATCTGCATGCAGGATGTACCATTTTTTTTCAAGTTAAGTTTTCAATTCTATCTGTAAAAGCAGTCAGTTCATTAAACTTGGTTTCAGAACCAATGTTTGGACCTCTGTTAATACCAATGATGTAACTGTCACATTTGCTGTAGAGATGAATTTCTCTCACAGTCAAGAGACTAATACAAGTTACAAGGTCATATGGTTCTACAATATATCATGCAATGAAATTTTGATGAAATTTATAAAACGAAATTAACCCTATTAAAGTTTTTTTAGATGGGGCAAAAAAAAAATGCCATATCTACACTGAAGATAATTCTGTTCTTGTGCTCACATTGAGAATTAAACTTTGAATGTTCTGGGCACATTGTTCCTTTATTGTTCCTTACAGAAATCGCTCCGAATTTTCCGCCAGGGTGAACAGACACTCCCGAGCGGCCCAGGATCGCATGAGAAAATTCCGGATTGTCCATCTACCTGGGACACTCCTGGCTTTGCTGCCGGTGCACACTGAAGTCCCGACGGAGTCATCATATTGATCTTCTCACCACTTCTGCGTTTTCTCATTGTAGCCCCTGAGGAATCGTGATGTTTGTGTCACAGCCCAGGAAAGTGTGTAATACCAGACGTGTGTTTCACGTAATAAAATATTCCGATTTTTCATGGGTTTAACTTGACTGCTTCTGCTGTGATTTTTTTTTTTTGCATCGTCAAAAACGAGTATTTTTTTTTCCATTTCGGCCGATTTTCCTTCATTTTAATAAGATGGTGGTGAGAAATACCTCCCAACAGATTTATATGTTCCTTTCCAGCTGAGGATCACCTTTAACCTCTTGAACAGGCAATTTCATTTTCACTATTTGTTTTAACAGTATGCTAATGTCTGCAGCTTCCCCCGTGGGTCTTATTTATCCTGCTCGTAAATATGAACTTGTCGTGCAGAAGCTGCGTTGGATCTCCTTCAAAGATTCCAGATCATGGGGGGGGGGGGGTGGGAACTACTCTGAATTATGTATGAATTTCGAAATAAACTTAATCTTTTTTAAATGCCAAATCTTTAAATTCCATAGTGCTACTGGGAAAGCCTCTCTAAGCACTAACAGCATTTCTTATATACGATATAGAAAGTTGTCAGACTTACATATTGAGTCAGGTTTTGTTCCTACAGTTTAGTCAGGGAATAAGGCAGCACTTGCAAAGTGGTGTAGCGCTGGAATATTATTTCTTATCGTGGTAAAAAGGGTAGAAAACACATCACCCTGTAGCAGTCCTGTACTGCAGGTATTTTTCTCTTAACTGCAAAGTAGCTCTTTCTGTCGCTCAGCTACTTGCCAGGATGACCAGAGGTCTTGTCTGGTAGGAGAAAAAAGGATGACAGCTGCTTTGGCAAGCAGGAGTCTGGCCAGGAGCTGCACCTGAGGTTGGAGGAGACAAGCACCGAGTGTGGCCAATCTGAGAGGATCTGCCGACTCTAAGGCCGGGGCAAAGACCGCGTTGAGAACAACGCTTCAGATTTGAGGAAGAGCCCGGATTTTATAGCCGGAGACAATTTAAACAGCTCTTTTGTTATAAGTTGACCTTAACTGACCTGTTTTGCCTTTTGGCTTTTGTTAAAGCCTCAGGAGTTGTGTGTGTTTCTTACTTTCAGTAACTTCAGAAAGTTTTCACCCCCACCTCACCCCACCCATTGATTGCTGCAAAATCACATTAAAGAATTTTTAAACCAGTCTTCTTGAGTATGAACTTTGCACATTTAGATGTTGGAATTTTTGCCCTTTCTTCAATGCAGTTTTTTTCAACTACACCGTAGAGTGGATAGAAACTTTCAGGTAACACCACAAATTTTTCACTGGATTCACATCTGGCCTCCAGCTGTGCCATTCCAGAACATTAACCTTCTTTTTTAAGCCATTCTTTAGTAGGTTTTACCATGTGTTTTGGGTCATTGGACTGCTGGAAAATGAATCTGCAGATCTCTGGCGGATTGAAACAGGTTCTCCTCAAGGATTTGCCTGTATTTATCTCCATTCGTGTTGCCCTTGACAGCAACAAGCTTTCCAGTTCCTCCTGCTAAAATACAACCCCAGAACATGATGCTGCCACCACCTTGTTTGACAGTGGGGATGATGTTACCTGGCGTCAAACACAGTGCTTTGCTTTCGCGCTAAAAGGCTCAACTTTAGCCTCATCAGGCTGCAACATTTTCCACCAAAGGGTTTCAGGTTTTGTCACATGACTTCTAGCAAACACCTGGGATGATTTAATGTCAACCTTTCTCAGAGGTGGCTTCCACCTTGCCACTCTCCCAAAGAGACTAAATCTGTGAAGTACTGAAGAGATTGTCTGGACAGTTTATTTCAGCCAAAGACCTCAGACAGAGTTGGACTTAGCTTTTTAGTCCTTTCTCTGAGTATTGCCCCTCCCCTCCAATTGCTTTGGTGGGACAGCCTGATCACGGTTTGTGCCATGTTGTTTCCATTTTGCTGCAGCGAGGTGCTCCTAGAAAGGTTCAAAGCTTGGTCAATCTTTCCATAACTGCCTCCAGCTTTTTTCTGCCTTTGTCTCAAAGTTGCACTCGCAGCTATGTGGTCTTCATGACAGCGAGACTGATCTGATCTGCTTTTGAGGTTGTGAGCCCTCAAAAAGTCTGATATCTAGTGCAATTGAACACAGGCGGATTTTAAATAGACACATGTACCTTAACATATTGGTTAGTGCTATTGCTCAAGATGACTGAATACCTCACCCAAGTTGTTAAAGCAGCAGAAGTGAATACTTATCAATTTAAAAACGTTTAATTTAAGTCTGGTGACATCTAAATATATACTTCATTACAGAGAATAACATCCACAAGAGCGCGAAAATCCCAGTTTAAAAATGCTTTTATTTGGCTTTGCAGTGCAGTAGAATGAGAAACAGTCAGCAGAGATCGGACACTTTCTGAAGCCCCCGTAGAACTAAAGAGCACATGCAATCGATTGCTTCCACACGTTCATTTTGCCTTTCTATAATTTATCACTTTCCTCTTGGACTCAGCACCTCAAGATCCCTTATGTCAAAATGTCCCTCCACCTATTAAGGCCAGGTTGTGTAGACCTCGCTGACCTTGAAGTGTGACCTGCTTCTCTCCATATACGTTATAACAGATGACACCGTTCGCCAAAACATTCGCTAGGAAGAAGCACGGGAGGAAACTCTACTTGTGACTCGTTTGCTCTCTGCTTTGTCTCGGGTTCCCTCCATGTTGGGATGAATCATTGAAGAAACAATATTGCCCCCCGTAAAAGGTCACGACATGCATGAATTACTATCTGAGAGGCGGCGAAGATGGAGCCCAACTCTGCAGCTGTTGCACAAAAGTGTGTATTGATTTTGGACAGATGAGATTCCCAGCCTCAGGCCCGGGTGCTACATTTGTGTAACCTCTGCATTCTCTTCCTTCACTCTCAAGGTATTTGGACGGTGAGACGCGACTCAATCTCGTGCCCCTCGGTGGCCCTCCGTGGCTGGACACCTTCCTGGGTCTCCGTACACACGCGAGCAAGACACCCAACCCACAGGCTCTTGCCTGCATTGCGTGGGAGTGGAACGTTTCTCCCGCCTTTTGAACGAGACGTCTGCTGCGGCACGTGCAAACCGTTCAGGAGTATTTTATAACGCTCGCAATACAGAGGTGTCCACCGTGACGCACCCGGTGTCCCGAAGCAGCCCCGGGACCCCGAGCGCCAGGCGAAGCCAATAAACAGATGCTGTCTCACATCATACTGTTTGCTCAGTTTATAGCTGCACATTTTTCACTTTTGCTGGGACGCCCATGTGGATGATGGCCCTGTAATGACCATGCGCTCTGGCTTCACTGCTACTGAGCCATGATCCATTCCAGGCTCCCAGCGATGTACGTCAAACCACGCATGGGAGGCTACCCTATCAGAGGCTGTTAATCCACTTTAATGGGCCTTATAATTGTATCTGTCCAAACCAAAAAACCTATCAGCGCACAGTAATTAAAAGAGGCTTCTAGAAAAGGGCTCTAATGGCTCTGGTGGAACATCACAGCAAACATACGTAATGAAATCCTTGGTGAGGTGGGAGCCACTCCATTAGCGAGCAGAAGTTTCGTTCTACTTTAAGAAAGCGGGCAAAGTGCAGCGTCTCTTTGCATACCTTCAAAACTGCCATCGCCTCGAGATGTTTGCTGGGGGGCAGGGGTGGCGATTTTACCGTCGCTTTCCGATATCTATTTGACGGGGGCGTGTAATTCTACCAACGGTTTTACGCACATTTTCTCAGCGCGCGGTTTCTGCGGATTTGCGGTCTCCGTTTGATTCTGATCTTTTTTTTCCTTTCTCTCTTTTGCGCCGCTTTCTTGTGCCGCCAAGGAACGAGCTGCTGACTCTGGAGCAAACGTGTCGCATCACCTACTGGATTCCGCCAGGCAAGAGATCCGTCCGATAAATATAACACATCAATAATAAATGGAAGCTATTACCAACCTGCCCTGATATTTAAAGAATCAATTTGTCTACTTTGCGACTCCGGTGAAAAAACGTTACACAGTGATTTTAGTTTTTTTTTTTTTTTATTTTTTTGCAGTTGTCTCATGTTATTTTGCGCTATTCATTTTTAATGAGAAATGGTATTTTGAAATATGCCCTTGTACTTTGCTGTGTTCCACATGAGCAGCAGTGAATATATCCAATTATGTGTTCTGTAACCTCAGAGCAAAACATGTTTTGGGGGTCACACTGCACACATCTCTCAATCCCTTCCTGGTCCGCCAGCCAGAGCTCATGCCGAGGTTTTTTGCTCTCCAGCTTTGCACGAGGAGCTTGCGGCATCTTATAGGAGACCCTCGCTTTGGGAACGAGCGGAGGGGAGCGTATCGGCAGCACCCCGACCCACCCGCCGCGAACAAGGCAACACGTTGCGGACGGACTGTTTTCCTCGCGCTGGCCCGCAGGGACCCTCCGTGTCTTAAAGGCAACACGAGCGGTTCTGAAGGCGCCGCGCTGAGACGTTTCCAAATACGCGTGACGCGCGTCTGAAGTTCTTTGCGCTTTCTCTTGAAAAGTGAACGAAATTCCGCGACTAAACAAGCGCGGGAGCGAGGCAGGACCAAACACCGACCGTTCCATATAAGGAGACAGTTGTAGGTGTGCATTGCAAAGTTCTGACAATCCAGGGCATCCTGGGTGACAGTTGTTATGATTTTCATTAGCAGCCCAAAAAGGGGAAAAAATGCGCACGTTCTCCCGCGGTCGGGACGATTAGCGCAAGTAATTCACGTGCTGGTCCGACGCGATGCCCTAATCCCAACTTCTGTCTTGTCGATCCAGCTGACGTGATGAAATTGCCCTGGACGCAAAGTCTGCTAGAAGAAGGTCCCACACAGGATTAATGTTGCTTTTAATCGCAGTGGTTGATACTACATTTGTTAAAGAAAAAAAAAAACTGTGGGTATTTTCCTGCAACAGGGAGGTGGGTGTGATGCACGGGTACCATTTTTTTTTTTTTTTGTGGATTCCCAGCCCACGTGTCACTGTGGCCGATCTCTGCATCGCTGCGCTGCCAGAGGGGGCTGGCACAGGGAAACCGTACTGTCTGGGACAAAACCATTCCTCCCAGACAGGGTAGGTCTCTACTCCTCCCCCCCACCCACCCACCCACCATCACCACCTCTCCCCCCTCCCTCTCCTTCCCTCCCCCTGTACCGCCTTCCGTCATTGTTTACCCCTCTCCTCAGCAGCGAAATTAGCATGCGCTGGGCGTCCGGGCCGTGACACGCGCCAGCCCATTGTCACACAGGCAGGTGACCGTCTGTCTGCTCGATACTGTCTGGGTCCGACTGAGACTGCGCAGCATCTTTTTGGCTCAAACACATCCCCCTCGCCGCAGCGCTGACCCTCCCCTGTGCGTCTCGCGCAAACACTGCAAAAAGTTGCAGAGCCCCAACTTAGACGTGATGTCTGGGAAAACGCCGGTCCTTTCCGATCTGATGCCTGCGCTCGCTTTTCCCAGGTCCCGTTTAATCCCTCTACAGAAGTTGCCGGTGTAATAGCTACATGCCCCTCTGGCTCACTGCAGATCCCCCAGACTCTGCAGTGACGTCTGGTCTTGGTGAAAAATGAGCCTCCTATTTCCGCTTAACCCCTTCCATCCCTGCGAGGGGCTACAGCAGCACACCGAGCCAGCGGGAACAGGGAAGCAGTGCACGCACACACACACACACACACACACACACACACACACACACACACACACACACCCTAACTGAAAGCACCCATACACCATCCAGTGTTCCCCTGGGATTCTGTTCTTTGTTTACTGCCATTATAAGATAATGCGATGCATTTCTAATTTGCATCACATACACTCCACTTTTACAAAGGTCATTACCAGCTGATGTGTATTTATGCTCCCAAATACCTCCCTGTAATTTTCCCTCCGCCGGGTTATAAAATATTCCCGGTTTCAAAGTGGATTCATTTGAAATACTAAAGGGAAAAAGCACGGGTGGCTTAAAAATAGCGTCACTGTGCGCCGCAGATTTAAAGATCCGCGCCGCAGAGGCGTTTCCGCTCTCGCCTCCGATCGAAGGGCAACGTGGCGGGAGAAAGCGGCAGGCCGTGAATTAGGGTTGTGCGCCATTACGCCTGCAGGCTTTCTACTGTCAGAATCCACACGCCTTCCATCCGATTTTAAATATATATCATTGGAGGTCTTGCTGCAAAGCAGGCGCTGTGTTTCCTATTCGGACCAGAACACTTTACAGTCGTATTAGAATTTTTTCTGATTGTGTTCAACTTCTTACCTTCGCGGTCCTTTCCTGTCTGTACAGGACACGTGTCATATCTCCTGGAAATGACTGACTTTTATTTCTTTTTTACAAAACACCGCGTTTTTCCAACATGCCGTGCCGTCAAACGGACGAAACGGCGCGATCGTGTCAGAGGGGTCCTGCCTCACTGGATTCCATGATCGGCTTTACACAGTTGGCCCTCAACTCCCTCCCACTGGCGCTTAAAGGAGCCCAACGTGTAAATTTTCCGTCATCGCTGGTGTGTCTGCACTATAGATGTCAGTTGGATGACATGGGCCTTTCAGAGGAAAAGCGTTCGGTTCGAAACCACATTCCCACATCTGTGTGCTGCTCCCTGTTAATGTCACCTGACCACAGACAGGTTTGTGTCAGTCGGGGACTAGTCACGTGGGGGGGGTGGTCAGTTGCTGAGCCCGGAAATATGTCAAGCATATCACTCGCAATTTTGCGCTCTGCCAGTTCAGGCGTCACCCCCCCCCCCATCGTTCATCTTGCTTATCTCGCACTTTTCGTCAATGTCTTGTGCGCTGCAGCACATTTCCGTAGTTGGCTGTAAAAAAAAAAAAGAAAAGAAAGGAAAATATACTGGCGAATGACTTATTATTTTGTTATGAGTCCAATATTTTTTACTCAAACCACCATTCAGTCCCCCTCCCCCTTATTGTAGCGGCTAGATGTCTTAGCGGAGCACTACTCTCAGAGGTACATTAACTGAACCCTTTCCGTGTCCGAGACCCCGGCGCCACCTGCTTCTGAGCAGAACAGTTTGCGACTTGAGGAAAGCTGAGGAAGGAAATCACTTCATCTAAAAAGCGGCTACACTCGACGTCCTGACAGTTGTGAGAAGGAGCTTCGCCGCTTGGTGATGTTTAAAAGATAGGAAACAGAAGGACTCGGTAGGGATGTGACGAACCGCTAACAAATCCCATTTGCAGTCAGAAAGCCGTGTCTTCATTTCCACCCCTGGCTCTGCATGTGGTTTGCCTGGGGCCCCCTGTAGTACAGTATTTACCCACCCCCCTCCAGAGTGACACAGGGAGCAGAAACCAGGCTCTGATGTACACACTGCCAGCTCCACGCCGGTCAGCCCACGATAAGACAGTTCCTCCCGTGTTCTGCTTTTTTTCCCGCAAATAAATACGGGAAATAAATTTGTGTTGAGGACGTTTCCTAGCAGATTGATTGTTTCTGTCTCCTTTTTTATTATTATTCTTTGCAGGCTTATTTTGCAGCCAGTTTGTGTTTGTGCACATATTTGACAATGAAAAGGTACAGCATGCCGATGTTTATCCAAGCCAGGATGAGGACGTAGACAGCAGGTTCGGCGAAAAGGTTGTGAGACGTATGTGAGTTGGACTCTCGCTTTCTCCCACAGGCTTTTGTCTCCGTCCTTCATCCCCGTATTATTCGGTGTCCTTGAGTCCGGGTTCACGAGGAAACTCTGTGAACGGATGCAGTCAAAAGGATAAAAGCTTTGGAAAGTTTACAAGAAGCCAGTGTCTGTTATTAGGTGGACTATGAATGGTCTTGTAGGTAAATCTGTTCAAAGGTTGTTTTATTCTTTTTTTTTGAGGCTAAAAAATCAAGGTTTAAATTGAACACGAATGACCTTAAAATAGCAGCAGCACCGAGGTCACAAACAAGGCTGTGGTAAAAAGCAATTACTCTCCTGACAATTGCAAAGAAAACTAATGTGAATCCTTCCCTATCGGAACATTTTTTTTCCTGCACTTGCCTTGACAGTTATTTTTAAAACAGTTTGTGTACGTCTGAGTGTCTCGCGCCCCTTAAAAGGACTTGTTAAAGGACTTTGAATCAATACATCGTGTGTGTTAAGCACGTGCGATTGTGTGTTATTCTAAGCCCCTTCTGTTTATAAACATGGCCAGGGTGTATCTCTACCTGCTCTGGGAAGCTGCCATCCTGACCAGGACAAAAGGTTACTTAAAATGGATGGATGACGGATGGCTGATAGATAGGTAGGTAGATAGATAGGTAGATAGATAGATAGATGGGACTGGTCAGTTGTATGTTTATGATCATATGAAAGTGCATCTTGCCATTTAAATTGAGCTATACTGACTGTTTCATATAAAATATGATGTATAAATCTGCAAACCCAAAATGATTTGATAATGTATATATGGAAACTATAGTATATGCGCTGTTGCTGTGTAGCACCTTCTCTTGGGCCAAAAGCCCATCTCCATCCTTCTCTGGTGAGGGAGCTGCCACATCTCTTTTCTCAGGCCAGCCGCCGCATCTGCAGCTTCTGTCAGAAAGACGTCCGTCATTTTGTGGATTTTTTCCCGCGTCTGCAGTTTCTGGAGAGACGGTGGAGCTGTGCAACTGAAGCGTTCTGAAGCAGGTTCACGGTCAGTGCTGGAGAGTGGTTCTCAGGATGCCGTGCTGAGAGGCTCGGAAAGAAACTGCCGTTCTTAGCGACTTTTCAAGAGGGTGGAAACAAAGGGAATTGTGTATGGATGTGGGAACACATCTCAGAAACTTTGTTTGGTCTCTCTCAGCAGGGGGTGGACCCAGCAAGCCAGTTTTGCTCTTGTCTACAGCCTGAGGACCAGCAGTTATGGTTTTGCTTTCATCAGCTCTGGTTTTCGCACACAGGCCTAGTAAACATGTAAGGGGGTAAAAAGGTGCCGCTGGCAGTCTGAGTATCCAATTAGCAAAGTGGAGAAAATAACCAATATGCAATAAATGTTGGCAGCTGTGTCTCGATTTGGGCTGCAGGGAACCTAAAAAGGGATGTTCTGCACATATCTTTCCACAATACATTTTGCTTAACGCTTTGAGAACAGAAAACGAAGGAATTACACTTTGTTCCAATCCGACTCCTTTTTTTTGCCTCGTTTTACACCTTCTGTTCAATTTTCGAAGCAGACATTCGGTATTTGGTCCGTTCCCAAGTCCTGCTCGACCGTAGTCGACCCGCTCGGCCTTTCTGAGGGTATGACGGCAGGGGGCGCAGCGGTTAGTGCTGCAGCCTTCTGCTCAGCAGGTTCCCTCAGGCAAGGTGCCTAACCTTAGCAGGGCCAATAAAACTTATCCAGCTCTATCATTGAGTAAATAATCGGAAGTAGCTTTACACTGTAGCTCATTTTTGAGCGACGTGTCAGCAAAATAAATAGTCAAAATTCATTTTTGCTTGTTTTCCGGCTTAGCTGGACACATACATAATGGTCAGCAATTCCCTGACATGTCATTGGGATATGAGAGCCAGTAAATGGACCAAGACAAACTGGATATCCCACTCTGTGTGTGTGTGTGTGTGTGTGTGTGTGTGTGTGTGTGTGAACATACAGGTGCTCACATCAACACAGGTGGACACCACTGAGGTCCAAATAGACTTCAGGTGGCCTTGTGCAGCTCGAGCTGAACGCTCAGATAACGCCGCTTGACGTTTGCGGCTCATATGAACTCCTGGCAGTTTATTTTCCTTAAAATCAAACACGAACAGCGTTTCGCCTTTCGCTGACTGCACAGCAGCTCCAGCGGATTCCCTTTCTGAAGGCAACATTCACCAGGCGACTCGCAAAGCTTCCCTGCAACACCGTCCGAAACGCGGTCAAATGGAATACCGTGTTTGTTTAGAAACTACTTGCGCCAGAATCGTCTCAGGAGATCATACACAGTAGAAGAATCCAGCTTCACTTTGGCTTATTTCTTAAGTAGCATGAGTAAGCGCTACACCGCGGTGTTAGTGATCTATTTCCGCATAATTTCTTTTACATACAAATAATTGATGTCTGAAATATTGGCAGATGTGCCAAAAAGCAGATTTTGTTTGATTTAAATTCAAATCAATTTATTTTTGACAGTTGGACACGTGTTTAATTTAAGGGAACGCTGGTGGAATACAGCACATTTGCAGGGAATTAAGTCTCGCTCCTTTCGCTCCGCTCTCCACTGAGCCCTCCGAAGCAGCGGCGGTCGGAGGCCCCCGAGAGGGCCGGGAGAGAGATGACGCACGACTGAGCGGTGTGTGTTGACTCAGGATGCCAAGGAGAGTTTCCATGCACTGCGGTGACATTAGCTGCTCACATATCTAGCTGGAACAAGGCCACGTGTGTGCGGGGCGAACGGGAACGGGGGTAAATGAGCACCACCGAAGGAACCAGATGGAGAGAAGGCAGCGAGCACGAGCGTCATCACTGCACGAGGAATGTGTCCGCCAACTGGCAAATACTTTGGACAAGAATGGAGACACCTGTCCATCCTTATCTTATATGTTCATTCACCTCCATGATGACTCCATCCAAGGGCACTGCTTGCTGAGACAGGACTGCTGCAGCTTTTTTTTCTGTACCATTGCAGATTGAAGAGTTCTTGAGGACGGCGACAGCTTTTTGACTTTGAAAAGATTTCCCGAGGCCCTGGTGGGACCTACAGGAGACTGACCTGTTGTCGATTCTTTTTATGGATATTTTCCATGTGCTGCGCGAGACGCTCAGCACAGGAGTGAATTCTTAAGGCTTTCTGACTGCAACACGACTGCGTCAAGAAGCTGAGAAGAGCACCGGAGTAAAAGTGCTCGATTAGGACTGTTTGGTCTGATCAGAGCAAAAAATGCTAGAAAAGATGAGAAGTCGGAGCAACTTGTGGGAAGCTGAAGAACCAGAGTCGTATAGTTGGTTAACAATAAATTCACTTCAGACTGTGTACTGGTCACCGGAAAGGAAAATGATTATAGTTTTAAGAAAAAAACTGTACAAATTTCTTGAAAGTGTTCTTGAAAGAAGCATCTCACAGCAGCTATTGTGTATCCATCCATCATAAGTGACCGCTTCATCCTGGCCAGAGTCACGGAGCACCTCGCAGTCACTGGGAATCATTCTGTACTTGACTGTGAAACTACACCCTGGATGGGATGTAGTCACATGTCCACAGTCTATGGTCAGTTTAGGGTGACCAACAAACAAAACACACATCTTTGGAGGAAGACCCAAAAAGACGCAGGGGGTGAAGATGCAAACGTTACAGACTGAGTGAGATTCCATCCCTTGTTGGAGCAGCTCAGATGCAGCTCACTGTGCCACCATATAACCTGGCTGTTCCGTGATGAGACTTTTGTTATCTGTCGGGGAGAATGAAGTCTTCTTCCCATGGCAAACAGGACTGTTTATTTGCTTTTCTCCACCATCAAAGCTCCTCAGTCATGTCACAGAACCTCCCAGGTCCCTTCTTTCTGGCCATGAAATGGAAGAGTCACTTTTACATTTTAGGAAAAAATCCTTCCTTTCTGGTTCCACAGTGGAGATCGAAGCATCTGAGAAGCTATAAGAAAACTCAAGGTCTCCATGGACCAAAGTCTATCGAATGCCAGCACAGTAAACTCCTTATGTTGACCTTCTGGAAACAGCACAGGGCTGCGTTTCTCCACCTGGATGTCATTCAAGGCTTCCTGAGCGGGTCCATTGAACCTACTTTGTTTTACAACCTTTAGATTCATCTGTTATCGTCACTCAGTTCCACCTGCCATGATGTGACACATACAGTCCCCTATTACTCAAGATATGTTCTTATCGATATCTCCGACTTTCACAAAGGAAACTTAAACAGAGCCTTTACAAATGTTAAATACATAAGGCTCGGAATGGAATTCCCTGAGAGAAGTTACAAAAATGAAGGAAAAAAGTCTTTATATCTCTGACTAAAAAGGTGTTGTTAGCTTTTCCAGGTTGTGTTGTCTCAAACTGGATCTTAACACACAACATGGCGTGTAAAATGCCCTGCAAAAGTATTCAAACCCACGACAAAATCACGCATTTTAGAGGATAACAAAATGCTGCCTTAATATTTCTTCCTATGTGATATTTTAGTTCAAAATAATAAAACTCTGAGTGATTTCTTCATTCAGAAGTCAACGCGAGTTTTGCATCGCAACGCGTTTCTCGAAGAAGAAAAACAAGTGAAATATTCCATTTGCAGTTCAGTGCACAAGATAAAATCACCGTTCGGCCTCCGCTGGGGCTCCCCGATCGTGCGTCACAATAAATGACCGCAGATTTCAAGATAGAAACACCTCCATCATTGAGGTCCCTCAGACAGAGAACGAAAGCCAAAGCAAAGAAATCACGAAGCCGAAGGATCTGCCAAAGCCAGTCGGAGACGAAGTTATCAGAAAGCACAGTTACGGAAAAGGGTAGAAAAAAATATCCAAGGCCCTGGGCATCTGAGCACAGTCTCCTCCATCGCCAAAAAATGGAAGAAGCAACATCCAACCCAGACTCTGCCTGCACTGTTAAAACATCTTCCCGCTAGCCGGTAAAATGTGTGATTTTCTCACGGATCTGCATACTTTTGCACTGCACTGCAGCTTCAGCACCAGGCATATGAAGGAAAACAAGGCATGAATTAAAATCTTGCACGACCACCTTGCCGCAGCACAACCTGTAGCCTCAAGTGCATTCAGTGTCCAAAATGTTAAACTTAACGCACTTTGTTAACCACATTTAAGACATGAGGCCAAGTTCACACACGCAGAACGTTCCTCTTATATTTCTGCGTCAAATTCCTTCTCCGACAAACGGCGTTTAAGCCCCTTCTTATATCGAGTCATCAGAAGCACAGCACATAAACAAGCTTATTCCACATCTATCAGTGTTTGTTCCACAGTTTAATCCCCAAATTCCATAATGATTACAAAGCACACTTCCAAGTACAAATAGTTTCACCGGTGCTTTTATCAATGTGCATGAGAAGGTTCTACCTTTCTGTTTACTCTGCTTTCAGTGTTGTTGATTCCCGCGGCAACTCTGACACGGTGGCCCGTGTGTCCTCCCACCGGGAGCCTCGCTATCGCATTTGTTTCCAGTCAACATTCCGCCATTCCTAACATTCCCCTCCGGAGGGAAATGCGAGGCCCATCCCGGCTGCAGATTAATCAAACAAAGAGCCGGACAACGTTACTGAAATAAAATCGTTGGACTGAGAGAAACGAGGGCCGACGGGTTTAACCTTCGTGTCGGCAGCACGTTGCCTGTACAGATGGGAATAGCGACCCCGTCCACCGGAGCCCCTGTAATCTCCAGCGTCGTGATCCGGGCGGATTAGCGGCACGCAGCGGTGCGTGTGTGATAAGCGCCAAGCGTTTCGTTCCCCTGTCCTGACAGTTCGATCACTGAACTTGCTGAATTTGGACCCCGCGGCAGCGATGAGCGATTTAAAGACGAGGGCAGGAGGTGTTTTGCGAGGGGGCAAATCTGAAGTTTCTCTGTCGACCTGCACGTCAGTCCTTTGACCAAATAGGATTTTTCGTGATGCTCTTGAGCCAGCGATACTCTCCCCTCTGACAGCCTCGAGTCGCTGCTGTATTTGAAACCCTGGCAATTTGCATCATCCTGGATGCCAGTGTCCTTAGGAATGAAATGCAAATATGAAGGTTTGATCGTGAGCCCGATTCCCTCTCTCCTCTTCAGCTACGTCCAGAGGTGGCGTTGAGGTTTTAGGGCAGAAAAGGTCCATTATCTGTGGACTCGGGTTCACCGGGGAGGGAGAATATGAGAAGCTTCTGCAATGTCGTGAGGAACATTTTCTGTTACGCTTCTGTTTGGTCAAGGTGTACGAATATTATTTGTCTTCATTCCTCGATAAAATTTTGCAGTTCTCTTTGGAGCCTAAGCTCTAAGGTGAGCTACTATTTCATAATGGGTGTAATAAGCCAACATTAAGTGGCAGTAGAGTTCAGAGGCAGAAGGGATTCCATCAAACAGCGATCATTGACACACTGCTTTTGGGCTGAACGTGATGATGTTTCAAAAACACAAGGGTAACATCTTCCTAGGTTCCGTGATCCATGTTACTAATTTATTCATTTCTGCCTGTAGCTTCTCTTATGCTTCATGACGTATTGATGAAACAGTCAATGTTCTCCGTTAAAAGCAGGGCTTGACTGGTGTTCAGGATACCTTCTAGATGTCTTTATCTTGCCGTTTAATGGCCAGCATTTGACTTTGATGAAAAACTTAATGTTCTCCGTCAAAAGCAGGTCTTGACTGGTGTTCAGGATACCTTCTAGATGTCTTTGTCTTGCTGTTTGATGGTCAACGCTTGACTTTGATGAAACACTCAATGTTCTCCATCAAAAGCAGGTCTTGACTAGTGTTCAGGATACCTTCTAGATGTCTTTGTCTTGCTGTTTGATGGCCAGTGTTTGACTTTGATGAAAAACTCAGTGTTCTCCGTCAAAAGCAGGTCTTGACTAGTGTTCAGGATACCTTCTAGATGTCTTTGTCTTGCCGTTTGATGGCCAGCATTTGACTTTGATGAAAAACTCAGTGTTCTCCGTCAAAAGCAGGTCTTGACTAGTGTTCAGGATACCTTCTAGATGTCTTTGTCTTGCCGTTTGATGGCCAGCATTTGACTTTGATGAAAAACTCAGTGTTCTCCGTCAAAAGCAGGTCTTGACTAGTGTTCAGGATACCTTCTAGATGTCTTTGTCTTGCCGTTTGATGGCCAGCATTTGACTTTGATGAAAAACTCAGTGTTCTCCGTCAAAAGCAGGTCTTGACTAGTGTTCAGGATACCTTCTAGATGTCTTTGTCTTGCCGTTTGATGGCCAGCATTTGACTTTGATGAAAAACTCAGTGTTCTCCGTCAAAAGCAGGTCTTGACTAGTGTTCAGGATACCTTCTAGATGTCTTTGTCTTGCCGTTTGATGGCCAGCATTTGACTTTGATGAAAAACTCAATGTTCTCCGTCAAAAGCAGGTCTTGACTGGTGTTCGGGATACCTTCTAGATTTCTTTGTCTTGTTATTTGATGACCGACGCTTAAGTTTGACACGGCCAGAGTGAAATGAAGACTAAGGAGTCCAGAGTTTTCCAGAAAGCGATACTCGCACTTTTCGGCAATTTGCCGAGCCCCTTACTTCAAATTCAGCACCCATATATAGTAAATTAAAGTAAAATATGAAATAATAGTGAGAAAGCGGTTTTCTACCCCAGCGAAAACCACATTCCGCTTCCACTGAAATAGCGTAACTGATATTTAAAAGATAAATTGAATACAATGTCACTCTTGCATGTATTTTCTCATATACTGTAGTTTGCACGCAATATAATAAAAAGAAAACATCACGATGCACTGTGAGAATGTAAAACGCTGTATCTTAAACTATGGAATGTGGGCCAAATTGGATCACGGAAGCGTAACATTAGTTGCGAACTGGAAGTGTAAAGTTATTAGGTGTTATGAATTCACCAGAGGCCCGTTTTAATTTGTGACCTCGCAGTTTTCGCCTGCTCTTATTCTTGTTTTTTTTGTTTGTTTTTCGATACCAGCACAGTACACAGCCACATTTTGAGTGAAACTTCATTACTACACACTGAACACTGTTATTTCATGGTAAATCGGTCCGCAGGACTTCAGTCAGGTGTGCACAGTTAACATTCAGTCACTTAAGTAAAGTAAGACAAACGTTGTTTTTTGGTTAATACCACTTCATGCAAATATCTATGGACAATAGAACATGGAAAATAACATACAGTAAATATATGAAGTTTTCACACCATGGCAGTAAAGCCAAGAGCATTCGGTGCGTAAAAACAAAGAGGTTCAGGAAGCAGATTTTAGAGTTGATGAAAATTTTTATATATGTTTCCTTATCCAATAATCATCTTTAACCATTTAATCGTGAGAAGAGTCACAGCGGTCTGGATCCTGCCTCTGGGCACTGGGATGGGACGCCAGACCACCAAGGGTGGCCACACACACACCGTGGGTCATTTAGGGTAACCGGTCAACCTGAAACACGTCTTTGGACCGCGGGAGGATTCGAAGCGGCGCCTGAACATCTCGGTTGCTGTAAACCACCCTGTTAGAATGAACGGAATTAGAAAGGTCGACACCTTACAAGGTGTGTTTGGTAACTTAAACAGGGCGGGTAAATGAAGAGTTAGCTAACTTGCTGCCTCCCGGTCTTCTAAGTGGGTTGGCATGCGAGACGCTAACAGCTAAGGGACTCGGCTCTATTATCTTTCAAAGGAATAACCCAAATTATATCGGTTGGTCACGTTTTTATTTAATGCTAGCGTTGTCGGCTTTGTCTTACTGAAGATTGTTTTTTAGCCAAAGCAAGCCATTCATTCTGGTTATTCTGATAACGTTTCACGATTAATGGACTTTCACTTAACGGTGAAGGTGGAAGTTCGTGACGGAACTGCGCTCTGAGGTTTGTCCAGTTATTGTCCATGTTTGTTCTTTGTAAGGATGAAGGACGTGTCTCATTCATTGTTAACCGTGATGCTTTTTTTCCTCACAAACATGTGGAATAGGACTGACACCTCAGACACTTTGATGAATTAGAATTTGCACATGACTCCATGAAGAGAAACGCGTTTTCTGAGAGCTCCTTTTCCCGGTAGGAATATAGTCCGGTACATTGTACTACCGTGCTGAACCTTCCCAGCTTCATTATTTCGACAAACCTGTGGCTGTATGATCCAGGTCACCGATACGGCTGTTTTGTGTTGTCGGCGTGACAGAAACACCCAGATATTCTCATGTGGGCTTCCTGGAAAATAACCGCTGCTGTGCAATAGCTTTGCTGGTCAGCATTAAGCATTGAGGGCCTAGAACAGAGCTTTAGCAGAAATTGCACCGGAAAGAATAATTTCCCGACATGTTTCAATCTGATCTGCTGCGAAAATGCAATACGAAGCAACGGTGCGGAACATGCGTTTTTGTTCCATAGGAAAGTTTTGGAAGCGGAATGAGAATAGCCCCACGGTACGTACCAGGAGCCATATTTTTGGCCAGTGTCGTATTTTCCCATTTCTAGGTTTCAGTTCTTTATCACTGAACAGTTAGCGTGGTCTATGAGCCAAGAAAGCCCAGGACTATAAGGCGGTCTCATCTCAGACACAGCAGAGAGACCCTCAGTGATCCTTTTGCCCATTTCCAGCCTGACCTCTGCAGCACTTGCGATACGAAGTGCTCCCATGAAGGAGACCTCCTCCCAGGATGAAACGACGGGACACACTTCTACGACCATCTCACGTGTTCCTCAAAAGCTGGCCCGGAACTATATTTATAGCATATCCGCTGTTTTATCCTCCCCCCGCTAGTGTTAAAATACAGTGGTAAAGCCTTGCTCAAGAAGTGAGAGGAGACTTCAGCAATCTTACGAAAAGAAGCAGATCTCAGGTTCGGAAAGCACACTCTAGCTGAGATATGGCGCATCCTGGACATTTGACACGACCCCCCCTTTGTGGCCCCATGTCATTTGACACCTCTCCGCATTCCAAGGTCCTACCCCTTCAGCTACTTGCTGTACAGAAGCCCCGTGTTAAAGTGCGAGTGTTTTGGGGAGCAATGGGCACCCACAGCGCGCATGCTCGAGACTGTTGCGTGTCGGGCCCCACACGCCTCCAGACCCTCCCTCGCCTGCCTGCTGGCTCTCCTGTCAATGAGAACAGGAAGGTGGTTATTTTCGCAAGATTAGCTTCCTGAGGCCTGCGCAACAGTGCGGAGGCTCACGGGTAACAGTCCGACGGGGGTGGGGGAGGACACGGGCCGGGTGACAGGAAGACTTTATGAGCTCGCCAGGTCGGCCAATCGGAAGTTCGGAGCATCCTGCCTCAGCGCGTTACGGAAGTGCCGAGTCGCCCGGACAAATGATCGGCCTGCCAAACAATTTCCCCGAGTCCTGGCCATCTCCCAGGAAGTAACTGCTCCTGTTTATCTATTCATTGTGTCCTCCCCCGATTTGTTCACCTCCAAAACAGAGCACGCACAGCCTTCGCAAATCGAGCACAGAGCTAAAAACAAACATTTTCACGTGCGACGCTTCGCTTCTCCGGCGGAGCGTCGCTCTCCCAGCCGCAGTCGCCGTCGCCGTCGCCGAACGGTGTAAATCACGGTCTTTTGAGAGCGGGGCCAAGCCGGAGAGGTTCAAAACCGAACAAGGAGGCTCGCGTAGTCATATTAAAAAAAACAAAATGTTTGATCGCTCTGATAGAAATGCGGGGCGCCTCTTCCAGGCCACGCTCACCGTGCGGAGATAAGGCGCCGCGGTGTACCGTAGTAACCTCGGTGTGGTTAATGTGTAGCGGTGAAAAAGAACAGTTGCTGCAGGGTTAACTTGGATCAGCGGGATTTGCCGGGACCAGAGAAATGTACGAAACAGAAAAGAGGCACTTTGGCACTGATGTGCCTTTAAAGGAGAAAGACGGAACAGTTAATATGAGGTGTCATGAATAGAGGGAACACCGAGAACTGTGAGCCATCTACAGCTGCCTTAATTTTAGCTTATTTATGTAGTGTTTTCCCCAGGTTTAATGCTGTTTTTTTTTCTTTTCTCTTTTTGTATGCTGCCATTTAGAATTTATAAACTTTGTCTTTTATTCGCGGAGCATTTCTTCACCTTTTTGTTCCCCGTTTTCCAATGCTGCTCACAACCAGATAACTGCACGAGTTGTTTTTAGGATTGTGGCTATAAAAGGTGTCTTAGTCACAAGCTACTGGTAGGAAAAACAAGCAGCGTGGAAATAGTCCCCTGAAAGCTGGTTGGCTTGGAAAGCGGAAAACAAATGACAATATTCTGTGACGCTGGGACATTGTGTTTCCCAGAGAAAAAGAATGCAAACAGGAATGTGTTCGTTCCAGCAGTGCCTTGAAAAATTGCCAGGGGGGTGGGGGGGGGGTCGCACAAAACGACACTAAAGCAATAGAACCAAAAAAAAAGAAGAAAAATCCCATAATTAATTTACGCCAGAATAGAGTCTGGGTGGAGCTGTGCGCTACAACATATAAATCTTTATTTCTTCAAATCTGACTTTAATCAATTTGACTTGCATTCAGAAGGTGAGCAAACATTTTTCACCGCTGTTGTTCCTCCCGTCAGAAATTGCCAATTTCCTCGGGCGTTATTAATGATTAAACATATTTTTAAAAAGATTATCGGAAAGTGCGGAACGGAGGCCAAAATCCAATAAAATCCTCGCTGCTCTGCCACACGTCGTCTCGCCTTTTTTCACACGGTGAGATGAAAGTAAACAACATAGGGGCCTCTTTCCTGAAAAGCACGTTTGTGCGCGCCGCAGTCCACGAAGGCAGACAAGCTGCGCTTGTTATGAAGGCAGACGTCCTCTGTGAGATCCTCTGGCCCTAAAGCGCAACGCTCTCTTGACCCATTTGCTAAAAGATACATGGTAGAGCGTCACGGAGGGGCTGTTCCTCACCAGGCCCCACTCAGGGACCCATTAGTCCCTGCCAGGTAAGCCGTAGATGAGGGATATAGTCCAAGCTGGGAGGGCTTTTGTCTGTTCTGAAAAGTGTGGAGAGCCCCAGATGGATGGGTCAAAGACAGGGGTGGTTGGGGGGCGTCGGAGGGGGCAGGGTGCGAGCCTCTTTCATCTCATCCATCATGGCTCCTCCATTCATGCATCCAGACTGACGGCTGGAGCAGCAGCTGCCTCCTGCATTGTTTTGCTCGAGGGGGTTGCGCCGATAATCGCGAGGGTATCACTTTTTTAGCCACCTGTCTTGTATCTATGCAGTAGCTTGTTTGGGAAAGCCAGCGGAACACGTCGCGGTAACCGCACTGACGTCTCAATGATCTCAAGGTATCGGCGTGGGGAAATAAACCGTTCAGTGTGCGCCCGTGTCATTCAAACCTTAACACCTTCCGTTGTCCCTCGTCCTCCCGCTACAAGCGCTGGGCGCGTTAGGAAAGTCGGAGACGTGGGACATGCGAGAGTGTACAGCTGACGTTTCTACACTGAGAAATTTTGTTGCCAGGCGATATACAGTGAGGTGGTTTACAGTAAAGCTAACGGACGTGGTCTTACACGTCAGGACAGGTAAATCTTACCTGCTAAAGGGTACAGTGCATATCTGAGACTAAGACGGGGTCCCACATAAAGGTTGGGGATAAAGGTTTAGCTTTTTTGTTCAATATTCTGATAAACATTTATCCACTTTCTGATGAGCTGCCGCCCATTCACGGCTTACCGGACTTTTCTACCGTGTTCACACTTAGGGTTTCATTGAGAAAATATGCACACTGCCTTTGCACATCACATTGCACCCATTATTCAGCACATTAGGCTTCAGCTGGGAGGTGAAAATGGTTGCCTGCAAATCCACATGAGAATGTTATACTCTCAACACAGCTTGTCTTCCACGGCGTCTCTTTGAAGTCGAACTCCTCATTGTCCTTCCTCCACTGAGCTTTTAATAGAAAGGAGTCATTGTCAGGCGCTGTGGCGCAGGAGCCCGTCGACTGTGATGAAAAATCATAGGGGTGTAGTAGTTTGGGGGCATTTTGTCACGTTCTCCCTGCTGGACAAACCTCTTGCTCAGACTGAACACGGGAGGAGAAGCTCTACCTTCTGTTTGCTTTTATTTCAGTTTTTTAATTTTTTTTTTTTTCCACGCGACGCACGAAGATCATGCAGTGAACACAGGAAAATGCCTCAGATTCTCTTATTTACACTGTTAAACCGTGGGCTGAGGAATAAGAAAAGAAGTGTTATTTTAGTGATGCCGCATGTTTCTAAGAATATGTATAATAAAGCATAATAAAGACAGGTTGATTAATATGAAAGGGGAAAAAAACAGTGTTGCATTCTGGAACTATTTCCATTACAAAAGAATCTCACTATTGTTCCAAGATGTTATCCTTTGCTAATTATTCACACCCCCACTCCTCAACCCATGTTCTTGCAACCCCCTCTGCTGCATTCTTATGTAGCACCTCCCAGCCTTTTTAGACTACTTACTACTTAC
Organism: Arapaima gigas; assembly: GCA_900497675.1. Taxonomy (NCBI): domain Eukaryota; kingdom Metazoa; phylum Chordata; class Actinopteri; order Osteoglossiformes; family Osteoglossidae; genus Arapaima; species Arapaima gigas. The sequence goes on along the minus strand of UFQX01000155.1, from coordinate 1,260,889 downwards.
TGACTGCTGACAGTGACCCCCAGGATAAGAAACATTTGAAATTCTAGAACACTCCTCTGAGATAAGCTCAGTTTCCTCGCTCGGGAACACCTGGTGGTCATGTGGCCTCAGGTAAGTGTCTTGGGTAGTAGCTTCTCCAAGTCCACGTCTCACCCTCCTTAAATGGTTAACAGTGTCCAGGCCCACAGGTTTCTTCTCAGTCTAGCAGGAAGGAAGAGTTGGATTTAATCCTCCAAAGGAATAAACATGTTGGTCTACTTTAGATGTGGGGCATCAGAGAGATTCGCAGAGATGTCGGTGGATATCACAGCTCATCGATGTCCGGATCAGGGCCTATTCTCTCCGCGCTTCCGTGGGCCCCCTCCAGGTTGTCTCGGTTCTCCCTATCTTGCGCGTCCTATTTTGTTCATCTAAATTCTACAGCAGGGGCCTACAAACTCCTCAGACGGTTCCTGCGAGATGACAGGATAATGCATACATGAGATGAAAGGAACATCCGTCTGTGTTTACGTATCTGACGTAGCAGATTCGGAGTGCGAAGGTGCCCATGAAAAGCGAATATTTAACCCAGCTCTGTCCTTGAGGGCTCTTATTTGTTTCCCATTGTAAAAATGTGCCGCTTAAGTTTATATTTAGACAAAATGTAGCCGTGTTCTTAAACATACTGTACAAGTTTATAAAAGGGCTTTCTGTAACACAAAAACACATAGTTCTGTAATACCGGAGGGAGGAAAAAAGCCAGAACGCATGCATATCAGCCAGGCCCTTAAGGACTTCTTAAAAGGGTTTGAGATCTTTTTTGTCAGGAGAGCAAGAACTGTGATTCAGCACCAAACTGCTCAGAACTCGCATGTGAAGAAAAGCCTGGGAATTTAGAGAAGGGATTCTTAAGGTAAATAAACAATAGCAAGGGCTGAGCAGCGGAATGTTCTGTTTGAGGCAAAAAAACATTCGACAATCTTGTGAGCATCCAGGCGAAATGGCTAATCCCTCTGATGTTCCAGGAACAAGCGCTGCCTATTATGGAAGCTGAGGGTCTTTTATATCTTGAAAATTAGTCTGCTTTCAGAAAAAGCGGAAAACCCGGCGCTGAAAAGGGAGAAGACATTTTTAAGGATGTCACATGCATTCTTCTCGCTGTTCAGGCCACAACAGCCGTCTTGTCGCGGTAAATGTGACAAGGACATTATTTAGAATCTGTAATAGAAATTACTGGGGTCTTGTTGCATTTTAGTTCACCGCAATGCCGTAATTGGAATCCGTTGCAGTGTTTCGAAAGGTTTTGCTAAATGACAAATAACATATTCGCTGCAACTGGGAAAAGGCATCGATTCTGAAGAAATAACTGCTTCTTCGAGGCGACTGTGGGTGGCTGTGGTGCCCAAGCTTATGTTGTTGGTGTGGGGGGGGGGGGTCGTGAGAGAAGGGTCACCTTTTCTCATACGTGTACACACAACGGGCAATTTAGAGTTAGCAGTCCATCCGGAACACACGTCTTTGGACTGAGCGAGGACTAGCTCTCGCAGTCAATTCATTGTTCACGGAAAAGAATATATATGAGAATTACGTAACAGGGTAGGGTGGCTGGATTATGTATTGTTTTGTTAGGGCAGAGCTGAATGGAGTGTGTTACCTTCTTGTGTACGGATTGTCCACGTGTGCATTATTTTGCAATATTGTGGAAAAGCACCTTCAGCGTGCGAGTCGGTGCTTTTAAGTGTGTGTGGCATCTCGACTGGAACGTCGCTCGTGAAGGTGAGCAATTGGACAGATATTCCGAATGATTTTTGCTGAGATGCCGTCTTTGGCGAAGGATTATCGTGGCTTTCGGTTTTATGTAATCTGCACGAATCGACGGCAGATTTTTGGATGTACGGCGGGTTTAAGGATGTTATGAGCATTTGGAAATGCTTAGGAGAAATTTGGTTATTTTGAAGTTATGTCATTTCTCTTGGAGTTTGGTAAAAGGACAAAAAAAAGTATTCATTTATTTATTTGTTTGTTTGTTTATTTTACAGAACCAGTAAATATTACAGAAGGACACTTTCCCAGCGTAGATGAATACCTCAGCCGTCTTCCACAGTCTGATGTCTTTCCCTCATCACTTTCTCTTTGTCTTTGTTTAACATCAAATGGGTGGGATTAGCAAAGCACATCTGCTTCTTCCAGCTGAAGGGCAGTTTTAATTGACACAGAATACATACCCCTTGCCCCAGTATCCTTCGTTCCTTAGGAGCCACCTGCCCAGGGCCCCTCCAGCCGCCCTTCCAAAGTCCCTCCAGGGGTAGGTGATGGACCATGAGACGCATCAGCCGCAGTCCATTTCTCTTCTCTCCTTCCACTTTGCCCCTCCCCCCAGTCCTCAGGGACACTGTCAGGGACAAGACCTGGCGCCCGTTCACGGCTGGCAATCCATAGTGGGTGTGCTTGGTGAAGAGTGGTGGAGACTCACTTTGGGGGGTCTTGCACTGCTCAGCTGTCTCCCCAGAAAGCAACAGACACCCATTGATGTAAGGTAATAGCCCCCCAGATTCCCGGAAACATCCCATTTCCTTAAGTACTTCTGAGGATCTCCGTCTGTAAAAGCAATGTCTCCCCAAGGATGGGGTCACGTTACTCGGATGAAGGAGCTGCCTGACACTGCGCTCCCCAGCAGCCTTGATAGATGGGACAGCGTGGCCACAACACAGCGCTGCTCACCGCACGTTTTGTTATGTCAGTCCGCCTCGTGTTTGACTTTGACTCATGATCTAACCCAGCGGTCACCAGGAAATGGATCCCGCAGCCTGGCTTCTATCTCTCGCGCTTAAAAATAGACTTTCATTTTCTCTACCAGCTCACCTGGCAACATACCATCAGCTGATGCAGCAACACAGTCGGCGACGTTTTCGCTGCAGTCGGATTAATTGGCGGCATCACGTCCATCTGAAGACCCTTGGACATTTGTCACAGTTGAGCAAATTTCTCATATTTGAGGAAATGTTTGACACAATATCAGTTTTCCATCGTGGGCTTGGGTACGCAGTCCTGCTCAACTCCAAAAGGTCCAGTGCTCTGCTCGCCTCCCTGCATCCGGGTGGGACGCGGTGGATGAAGGCGTGTCGAAGAAGCCAGTCGTTTTACTACTGCTACTACTTTTCACATTTTTAGCTGTGCGGCTGGCATGGCTTATACAGCTCGGAGAACGTCCTTCATCGTGCTTCTTCTTCTCTTCCTGTCTTGAACTTTTTGGTATTTAATAAGATCAACTGTCGGGTCTAATTGTCTTCAGCAAGGCAGCTGGCTGTCAGTGGTCTGTGACTGATGGTGGGGATTAGTAAAAGCAGCAGATATGTGTGCGTCTCTGATTCAGGTCTTCGCTATTGTTGGAACCCACTATACACACGCGTAGCGCTCGAGTTGAGGGAAAAAGCGATCGAGAACAATTTCCGTATTACACATTCACCAATGGACCGTCCGGGCGGCGAGTCTTCACTTTTTTCACTTTATCAGGACGATTTTTGGATACGTGCATTTCAGCTATTTCTTATTTTAGACCATCTCACGCTGTTTTCCCTCATACTGCCTCTCTGCAATCGAGGGACAAATACAATTGTTCCTTTGGAAGGGCAGTGATTTTATTACGCTTATTACCTCATTAGTACGGCTTATTTCGGAACGGCCCGGCCGAGACCTGGTGGAACGGCCATTTGGACCCCGCAGCCCCACCCCCCACCCTGTATTTCCACACACCAGCCACCAGCGTCCAACAAACTCCAGATGAGAAACGTAAGAATTACAGTCGTCCCTTTTAAAACACATCCATTTTGTTTCTCCGCAAGCAGTCGCTTCACAGACTGTCTAATGATTTAACTGTTAAACTGACTTAATTACCATTTTAATTAACCAGAAGGAGAAAATTCATGCGTCTGTAACATATGGCTAATGGCAAAAAAAAAATAATCTCATTATCTAATTATTTAATTTTCCTACTTCAGTCCATCAAAAAGCTCTTCCGCTTAGCTGCGGGGGACGTCAGACAAAGATGGCACGAGCTCACGTTTCGCTTTTATCCGGTTAATAAAAGCAGTTACTTTCGGGGGAAATAGCTTACAGAGCACGTGAAAATGTGACGTTGTTTCGTGGATGTCTGTTGTAACAGTTTACCTCCTAAAATTACACGCTTGACCTGGAAAAAGAAAAAAAAAAAACACCTCGAGAATATCAGCGCATCGCAAAAATGACACGAGAACAAAAAAAAAATCAGGGAGACGAGTTTTGTTTTTCTTAAATAATGTTATTTTTATTGCGTGTTGCAATCCATAATCAATACCGACTAAAGCAATACTTAACTACACTAATTTAAATAACTTTTCTGTAACATCACAACTGACAGTATATGAAATATATACAATGGAAGACACAGCAAAATCAAACAGGCCTCTTAAAACCTTAATATGGAGCATCAACAGATACGTACTTCTGATGAACCACTGCTGATGCCCCTGTTGGGTTCCAATACCAAAAAACAGAAAGAAACTTTCCATTTAAAGTTGGCAGAAAAATGTACAAAGAGCAAGGTTTTCAATTCATTTTCAGGTTTAACAAATATATTACAATTCATTTTATACATTTGGTTCCATTCTGTAAACTAAGTCATTTTAAAATGTAAATATTGCATATACTATTGGTGAATTGTACCCAAGTATCAAGGTCTGCTTTCATACCAAACATCACTTGCGTGTATCGGTGTTTGTGCATGTGTACGTATATATTACAGCACTGCTATAAAATTGTGTCTTAGTGGCATCTCATCATACAGAATACAGTCTGTACAAATGTATTTCAAAATCTCGCAAGTCCACATCCGTCTCGTGTCCAACACATACCTTTATTAGTGCTATAGCAAAAATCACTTCAAATAAGTATTTACAAGAAATGAGAAAGTTATTCCAAATGGTAAATGTTTGAGACTCTTAAATTAGTTTCACCCCCCCCCCCCTCTGTATTTGTACACTATTTACAGCATTAGGCAATGTTGTGTAAAAGGAGCTCAGACCAGTAGGTCAAGCATGCATTTGTTCCATTGTTTNATTAGTTTCCCCCCCCCCCCCCCCCCTCTGTATTTGTACACTATTTACAGCATTAGGCAATGTTGTGTAAAAGGAGCTCAGACCAGTAGGTCAAGCATGCATTTGTTCCATTGTTTTCATTTCATCTAAACATCTTGCTGTTTGCTCATCTCCAGTGGAGAACAGTGAATATTCTACATTCAGATGTCCTGTGTTACAATCTAGATGTTGGTAGTGCCAGACATCGCGCCGGTTCCGTTTCGCCAGCGCCCACGAGGGCATTTCTTCCGCTTCTCGACGCAACCGCTCCCCTGGTTCAGAGACGGAGACCGTCCGACCCACAGTGGAAACACAGCGATCAGAGGAGAGGGTGGCCCAAACCGCCAGAGGGATTGCGAGTAAATGAGGTTTAAGGATTTGAGCTGCGGAAAAGGTGCCTAAGATTCATATGGGAAATATGTGTCTAGGATTCATGTGGAGGTGCTTTCATTAACAGTAAAACATACTGTGTGGCTCAAAGGCATAGAGTTATATGTTTTCATAATTAAAAAAAAAGTCCAGCTTCCCTCCATCTTTTCCACCATTAATCTGGGAGCGCATTTTGCCTACACACACACACACACACACACGTCTCTCTCTCTCTCTCTCTCTCTATATATATATATATATATATATATATAGACACACACAAATATGTGTATATATATATATGCTTTTTAACATGCAAGATAAATTTTATCTTTTTTACATTTTATGCAACAATCAGTAATATTTAAATAAATTAAAGATTTAAGAAAAATAAAACAAGTCTTTGAATTCAAAAGTTGAGTATTCCTCAAAGTGAGTGGCGCTTTCAAAAACATTTGGTTCTCATGGCAAAACGACACGTCGGATTATTCTTTGAGTCAAGGTCCAAACCAAACACCTTCAGAAGAAACAACACGTTACAAAGTCAGTAAGGCTTCGAATTGGTATTATGAAACATTCAGATCTGAAAATAATTCTTTTTTAAATCTTTTATACCACTTCATATGTTCATAACCTGGCTTTTTCTGAGGTAGGGCATCAGGCACCTTTCTTACCGTCAACCGTTTATAGAGGGGAGGGCTGCAGGAGATGACCTGCATGCACACACAAACGCCCATGGCAATAAATATGTCGTGTGTGTGTGTGTGTGTGTGTGTGTGTGTGTGTGTGTGTGCCAATTAGCAACAAGTACAGTTCCGGGGGGTGTTTCACAAAGCAAAACTATCCGCGTCACCCATGTTGACAGCAGTAAAGACTGACCAAGTACTCCTTCTTCTGCCACTGGACAATCCTGACTTTTGGGCATGCTTACTTCAGTTACCCACATAACTAAACATTTTCACTTCCTGAAACACCCCACAGGTTTGGTTCACAGGTCTACAAGTGAGGTTCATGGATCACAACATATGGAGCTCAAATAAAAACCAGTGGCAAAACAAAAAAAAAAAAAAAACATGGAAGAGTAATATTCCAATGTACATCTTTATCTACTGTACAGTTTTCATCTAGAGAGCAGCAACATGATGATTCCTGATCAAGAGTCAAGAGGGGAAGGAGGAGCCGTGCGTCACGTCGCACGGCGTGGCAGGACTCTGGGGGTTAAGGGGTTGTAGAGAGCAGCACGTGATCCAGCCATCCACTCGCACTCCTTTTCTGTCCATCTGCTTGATATTCACCCTCGAAATGGAGAGGGAGGGAGAGGAGCCTGCCCACCGTTCAGTCTGAAAGAAAAAAAATCACAAATAAGGGGAAAATGGATAAGTCTCTCAATGAGGCCCAGCAGGGTCACCAGGCTAGAGGAGAGCGTAAACAACACCGACACCACCGGATCTGCGGGGAGCTCTGAGGGGTTTGGGGTTACTGAAGTTCGCCCTGCCCCTCCCCAGCGCCCCCGTCCACCCTGCCCCTGCTTGCGGACACTGGCGGGAGCAGTAAAGGGAGAAGGAGGTTAAACAGCAGCTTCCCATGTCATTACCAAGTAAGGACTGCGTGCTCTTCTGCTACAAGCAACTGAAGTGGCAGGTGCCTTTGCGCGGCCGGGGGCCGGGGGCCGGCCCTGAGCGTCGACAGCGTCTCCGGTGTCTGTCGACGCCATCCCCCGGTTCCAGCACCGCCTGCCACGTTGCTGCCGAGAGATACTTTGCAGCTTCACTACAATTACCATTATTGTGACAGTCTTCTACTGAACACTTTTGGTGCAATGCTGTCCTGAGAGTCTTAAATAAGCCCTGTTAACGGAATCACATGCGCACAATTCCTCTGGCCGCAGTCATCTGTAATGTTTGTTTGTGGAGACTCAGAATGTGACTTCAGCTCTTACCATTTTTCTTGTTTTTCATTTTTTTTTACAGCATAATTTGCTTTGGGAGGTCATGTTCCGGGGGCAGTTTTAGATGAGGCGAACGGTTTTTAGGCCTAATGCCTGTTTTTTTTTGGTTTCTTAATAAATGTTTGCAACAGATGATTTCATAAAGCTACAAATCTCTACACTTTATGGCCTCTCGTTTCGACGGCTCCAGCCTCCATCATAATAAGTCCATTGTCTGTCACCATTCTTAACGTTCATCAACCCCCCCCCATTGCTTCTGGAAGTACGTACTTATCTTACCATAGCGAGGGATGTTTCATTACATCCCATTCCATTTGTTGAAGAAAAAAACAAGCCCCAGAAGCCATGGGTGATGATACTGTCCCAGTAAAAGCCCCATGTCATTCGTACCATGTTGCTGAATTAAAGAGTAGTAACGTGATCTTCCTACCAGCCTGACGTTTACATCAACTGTGCTTCACCATGGCACCATCTACACAAAAGCAATCCCTTTTATGTAATTTAACCCCGTTCTGATTCCATACTGCTAAATTGGTGGGCTTCCAGTCTGTCTTTCAAAATCTGCTCTCAAGACCACTTAAACAATATCCCACGAATCAGCAGCCCAGCAGATAGGATCAGCGAGATATCTGGCCAAATATCTACTCCAGATCACTGCTGCTTTCTGGTTATTTCCTGACTACTTTCCCCACAAGTCAGGACACCATTCGTGTCAATTTAGGCTGAGCTGGTTAGTTTAAATTACCAGCAAGGTAATGTTTAGTTAAAGTCCATAATTGCCCATCATAAACACCCCTGTCACAATTTAAAAGGCAAAAAAACACAGTAAATTCTACAACTAGAAAAGCTGCCTGACAGCCAACATGACACCGCGAAGGCCGCTTCATGGTCACAAACGCTTGCGTGCCCAGTTTGGGGTGACCTGCTCGAACGTCCCCTTGGCTGGGACACAGATCTCAGCACCACGCGGTCCCCCCGTCACATGTCCTGCAGTTGGAGGACGTAGATGGGCCTTGGCAGCACATATCAAAAGAAGGTCCCTCCAACAACAGCTCTGAAAGAGGGCGGTGCAGCCGTGCAGCGCCTCCTTCTCCAGGCTACCAATTTACATACGGAGCAGATTTTGCTGGACCTGTGCTGCGCTTGGAACGTCGAGCAACTAGCCGATCGGAATTGGGAAAACGAGAACATCAGAAGTGTGTGCTGGGCTACATCAGGTCGAATGGGTCGGAAAAACCACGATACACACGGTAAAACTTGCTTATACAACAAACACGTAAACGCTCGGTCAAAACGGGGCTAAAGCTGTCAGAGTGGGTGGTCGCTGGCAATGCACCTCTGAAGGAGGGAAATACGACCTATTCTGTACCAGCTCGTTGATTGGTGGAGAGTTCAAATCCCCTGATGGTGTCACAATGATCACGCACACGAGATGACTGAAGTGTTTTCCACTTGGCTGCTGACGTTACCAGGGGGTGCTGCTGGGGGGAGTGACTCTCAGCACATCCCACTCTAGTCTCTGACAGAGCAGGAGAAGAATGCCACGAGTTCACAGAGCGCTGCTGGGGGGGTCCAGAGACAGGTTTGAGCCAGCCACGGCCCCAGCGGCTGCACCCCGGATCACGGAGGGCGGGCACATCTACCGGTTGTTTGTTTACGTGCCTTTAATACCCCTCCAAGTGCAACCTCAAAATGACAGGCATCCAAAAGTCATAATTTTATATAATTCAGGAACCTGGTTCTCTCCATTCTCTCTAAATCAGGCACGGAAAAAACAAAATGAGGGGAAAAAAAGAAATAAATTGAGCAGCTGATTTAAAATGCTGCACCGTCCTACATGTACAAGAATAACCGCCGTGCACCGTGTGACCCCCCCCCCCTCCCCAGGCCACTGCACATGCACACATTTTTTCCCCATTGTTTCTCTCCTGCTTGCTGGCTATATATAGCCGCTGCCCTGCGCTGGGTCTCGGCTGCAGCCTGGAAAACGCGTGCAGAGATGAGGCCAGCCGAAGTGCCGGGGAGAGGCTAGGAACACAGGCCGCTTGTCTGTTTGTTTACTTCCCTGCTATCGTGGCACACCGCAGCGGGTGCTTCCAGTTGGGGTGGCGGCTGGCTGAGCGCTCGCCTCCACCGTAACGGATGGCCCCGTGGTGTCACGTGCTCCCCAGCTGCATGTTTACATTCCCAGCGCGTGACAGATGAGAGACTCGGGTGTTTATACTCCGTTTCCAAGCCTGGCATTCACGAAACCTCCCTTTCAGCACAGCCGCCTCCTGGATCTCATGTCACCCCTGCACAGGAACGTGACACCAACGTTAAAAAAAAAAAAAAAAACAAAGCAATGCAAAAAAAAAAAAAAGGCAAAGCACATTCCAACTGCCTTCCGCTGGTTCAAGCAAGAGAGCTTCCTATTGACCTGAGGGTCACAAGAGCCACGTTCACTTGTTACTGTTTCCTGCTACTATTTCACCTCCCCGTGCTGACAAATCGGGATCAGCGCAGAGCTGTTGTGGACCTCGAAAAAAGGTGAGCAATCCCAAGCCACAGTGGGGTTCGAAACTTCTGCACCAAACTTCGTGCGCAACAATCTACAGCATTTGTACAGTTTTTACAAAAGCTGCACTAAATATATAAGCAGCGTGAAACGTCCTTCATTTAGCCGAGCAGTCTCTCTCCATCACGGTTGAGCGAGAAAGTCAGTTAGTGGGGAGAACCTGCAGACATGTCCCATTAACAGAGACTAGAACCATGTCTCCTTTTACAGCTCCTGAAGTCCCCAGCCCAACCCTTCCGTTCCTTACGACAGCTTTGAAGAAGTCAGAGACCTGCTAAAGACCTGCTCTGGATGGCACTGCACCTTCACAAAGTTTTCCCAAGTTGCTGAGGTTATGCAACCTCCTCCGTGCCTTTAAAGCACCGTCTCACCTGGGTCGTCCAGGAGTGGCCTACAGGAGCAGGGGGTCTGGAGGATGACTAGCAGCGACAAACTTTTCCTCTAACAAACCCCTTTCTGTGGAATTTATGGGAAATCAGGGTCTTATATAATCCTGATGTTGAAAAACGTCTTTTGGAAGGGTTTGGGACTGCAGACCTCCTTAGTCCAAATTTAAAACAAAACAAGCTGCTCAGAAATGTCTAATCCCACCACATGAGGTAATCCTTCTTAACACTCAAATAAAAGTGGGTAACATTTGTGGCATTTTTATCTATGGAAGGAACATCCTGGCCTACTTTAATCACAGCATTTCAAATGGCCGCAAGCACTTTGACATAAGGGCTGTAGCAGAAGCGGACACAGCAGTGGAGAGAAAAGTGCGCAGGGATATTGATAGTTACAGTGGGCCAGAGTGAGGCTGTGTATGTTTTACAGACAAACAGTAAAAAAGCCACCATCAGCACATCACCAGCTCCAACCCCACCTCCTGCACTTGTACCTTTGAGCAAGGTCCTTACCATGAATAGATACATTAACAAAAAAAAAAATCCAACTGTATAAATGAGTAAATCACTGCATAGCTTCATGCTGGGAAGTGTCAGCTAAATAAATAAAAAATAAATGCTAAAAAAAAATAAAAACGTTTTCAGAAGACTGCTTCATCAGCACCCGGGGAAGACTTCCATTTGCTGGAAGTTCACGGTGATTCCTTAAAAACAGGGAGGATGGCATTTAAAAATGCCAATAAAGCAGCCTGACAAGCCACAACCGCATAAGAAGGAAACAGGTTCAAATATTGAAACTAGGTTATTTGCGCTGGCGTAACATGTTCTCTGCAGCGCGTTTTATTCATTCCCAGGTGAACGCAGTTCAGGCTGAGCCAGGTCAGAGGTTCCACAAAGAGCTGCAGAGTTGGAGATTAGAGCTGAGCTGAGCGGCACTCCGTCCTTCAGGCGGGCGGGCGGACGGACGGAGAGGGGAGCGACCCGCACGCTGGCCCCTGTTTTGTTGCAGCGGCAGATGGCCTGCAGTCATTAGGGGGGCTGATGTGCCTGATAACAAGTGAGCATTGCTTGGAATGGCAGGTGCGTGACTCTGACCCGGCCATCTGCCGCAGGACAGACACTCCTCTCGAGGACTAAGATGCTTTAAAAAAAAGTGTTTACTACACCCCCTCCCACCCCCCCTCCTCCTCCTCCTCCTCCTCCTCCTCCTCCTCCTCCAAGGCTGACATCAGCTGGACTAGGCAGTCTCCAGAAAATGGACTGCTGGGGGGGGGGGGGCCTTAAAATAGATCTCTTTTCTAAGGCTCTTGAACATACAGGCAATCTCAAACCCTTCCTGTGCTGTGGGACAGGGTCAAAGGCCAACCGGTTTATTTGTGCAGTTTTGAAGGTGGGTGGGTGTGTGTGTAGAGGAGGAAGAGGGTATGCAAGTTAAGCAGCGTCTCCCCGATCGCGGGGCAAACAGAATATCACACTACCCATCTGGCAGCAGCGATCAAAACTCCTGTCGGAATAATCCGTCTCAAGTGGACACCGGTGAGTCATCATGGGTTCGCAGCGCGGAGGCAAAATCCCTCCGTCCGTTCGCCTCGTCCCGCCGCCTCCTGTACGTGGTTCACGGAGATGACGGCGTCGTCTCGGTCTCCCTCTCACTTTCACTCCGCCGAGACAAAACAACCCGAATAATTCGCATTCCAAATGTAATAATCACCGATTAATGAGAAAACACTGAATGCCTTAAGAAGCCTCCGGGCTCGTGAGAAATGTGGGCTCTGGACCAGTGCGTTTTCGTAAACATGTTTCTCTGCTTCTCGTTATTAAAACAGGCATCCATTGCCAAATCCGATATTACGACCATTATATAAATGTGAGTGTTCTTTTTTTTACGGGATAATCTTTTATTGTGAAGAATGCTGTAAATAAAGCCCGGTCCACGGTGGCGGCATTCCTAGAACACACCTCGCTGGCTGAGCCAGCGTGAATTTGGGTTTGTTTTGAAGCGCACACTGGTGCTCATCTTCCCAGCAGCCCCTCCTCCCCCGCGTCCCTGCAGCCCTGGGACGCATCTTTCTGCTGGACTCCTTACAGGACGACGCAGCCAATCGGGTGCGGAGCAGCGCGCCTCGCCGACACGCCCCCGTCTCCCGCGCGGGGCGGGCCGGAGGGGGCTGGGCACGGCATGCGGAGCCCTTTGATCTGCCCCAGGTAGGACGAAAACAGAAAAGTGGGCCGTCGCGACCTGCTGTCGTGCCGGAGCAGCGCCGAGTCCCCAGCGGACCCTGCCGTTTATCAGAGCGCGTCGCCCCGCCGCTCCCAGACTGCCGACTCATGTTTACCTAACTGGATTCCCCTCCCTGAACGCGCGCCACGGCTGCGCTAAGAGCAACATTTTGGTTCAAGGTTCTCTGCCGGCTTGTCTGACGCATCAGAATGCCCTCCCAAAGATGCCCGGCTCCCCTCCACCTTCCATGAACATCAAACAGCTTCTCGAAGTGTTGCTCAGAACCTGGGATGAGTTTTAAATCGACAACGTCACGTCTACACACCCGGAAAGCCGGGCACCTGGTACTCCAATTTTACAGTGTGTACCACTTTAAAAAAAGAACACGCTTCCGAATGATTTTTAACCACCCAAACACTTAGGATAAAAAAAAAAAACAAATGGTCAGAAAGCCCCCCCACCCCGGCACGGAGCCATGTCCCAAAGAGCGTATTTTTCAAGCGCTTGTCGGGAGAATAAGAGCCTCCTGAAACTCAGAAGGTCACAAAAACAAGTGAACATTCACCTCTCCCAGCAACCTTTGCACACGCTCTGCATTCCAGTGGCGAAGCGCAGTCCCTGACGGCTGATAAACAACGGACTCCCTGGAGCTCCAACACACACACACACACACACACACACACACACGCGTGTGGAGCTCGTCCTTCCTTTCTGTAGAAACAAATGCGAAAAAGCTGAAGGCTACAACAGGTGAACTTCCCTTCCAACACAGATGCTTCTGCTTTCTGAGCTGTAAAAAAAGAGATCAAGCAGCTGCAACAGCAAACTTTGTCGTCTTTTGGTTCGGTTCAGGAAGTGCATCATCATGGTCACACGGGTGACAACACTGTCGCGGTTGTGCAAGACACACCATTAATAACGACTTTGTAAATATAAAGACAGCGCTGCAGCTATAACCCCTCAACAGCACCTGAAGTGGCCACAATAATAATAGAGGCGGAAAATTTTCGTCATCGTTATTGTTTCGTTTGTGTTGTTTTTGAGGAGATACGAAAACAGGTATCTGTGGAAATCGCGGCAGCTGCAGTACCGCCTAATTCTCCCGATGAGAGTGATGCGCGTTTTTATTGCTCCTGTCAAGCCTCACCATGGGGTCAGCTTCCCGTGCCGACCCCCCCCCCCTCCCCAGTGGGTGCCGAGCTGGATCCGAGGTAACGTGAGGTCAGGTGCCGGGTAAACTGGAGGGACACAGAGACGCCGGCCACTGGACACCGCGTCTCCTAGGCAACACGCTCGAGAGAGGCAACAGCGTTCCTCAGCGACCCGCATCATACACGGTGTATCATCACGCAGCATCACACACAGCACCCTTCCAACTTCAGTCCCCGTCAAACCTGCGTCACACAGCCGAATGACTCCTCACCAGTCACGAGCGCCCCCCCCCCCCCCCCCCGAACCCCCATCCCC